>CM059784.1:40218456-40438456 GCA_030435695.1 Brachymystax lenok tsinlingensis
TTCCCAAAGCTCTCCCTCTGTTCTAAAGCTCTCCCTCTGTTTCTAAAAGCTCTCCTCTGTTCTAAAGCTCTCTCCTCTGTTCTAAAGCTCTCCCTCTGTTCTAAAGCTCTCCCTCTGTTCTAAAGCTCTCCTCTGTTCTAAAGCTCTCCCTCTGTTCTAAAGCTCTCCTCTGTTCTAAAGCTCTCCCTCTGTTCTAAAGCTCTCCTTCTGTTCTAAAGCTCTCCTCTGTTCTAAAGCTCTCCCTCTGTTCTAAAGCTCTCCTGTGTTCCAAAGCTCTCTCCTTAATTCCAAAGCTCTCCCTCTCGATCTGAAGCTCTCCCTTAGTTACAAAGGCTCTCCCATTTGGTACAAAGCTCTCCCTGTGTTCTAAAGCTCTCCCTCTGTTCTAAAGCTCTCCCTCTGTTCTAAAGATCTCCCTCTGGTCTAAAGCTCTCCCTCTGTCCTAAAAGCTCTCCCTCTGTCCTAAAGCTCTCCCTCTATTCTAAAGCTCTCCCTCCGTTCCAAAGCTCTCCCTCTGTTCCAGATCTCTCCCTCCGTTCTAAAGCTCTCCCTCCGTTCTAAAGCTCTCCCTCCGTTCTAAAGCTCTCCCTTTGTTCTAAAGCTCTCCCTCTGTTCTAAAGCTCTCCCTCTGTTCTAAAGCTCTCCCTCTGTTCTAAAAGCTCTCCCTCTGTTCTAAAACTCTCCCTCTGTTCTAAAGCTCTCCCTCTGTTCTAAAGCTCTCCCTCTGTTCTAAAACTCTCCCTCTGTTCTAAAGCTCTCCCTCTATTCTAAAGCTCTCCCTGCGTTCCCTAAGCTCTCCCTTCGTTCCAAAGCTCTCCCTTCGTTCCAAAGCTCTCCCTTCGTTCCAAAGCTCTCCCTTCATTCCAAAGCTCTCACTGTGTGTTCCAAAGCTCTCTCTGTGTTCTAAAGCTCTCACTGTGTTCCAAAGCTCTCTCTGTGTTCTAAAGCTCTCCCTGTGTTCCTAATGCTCTCCCTTTGTTCCAAAGCTCTCCCTGTGTTCCAAAGCTCTCCTGTGTTCTAAAGATCTAAAGTAATGTAACCTCACTGTAGTCTGGTAGTGTAACCTCACAATAGCCTTGTAATGTAACCTCACTGTAGTCTAGTAGTGTAACCTCACTGTAGTCTAGTGGTATAAGCTCACTGTAGTCTGGTAGTGTAACCTCACTGTAGTCTAGTGGTGTAACCTTATTGTAGTGTAACCTCACTGTAGTCTGGTAGTGTAACCTCACTGTAGTCTAGTAGTGTAACCTCACTGTAGTCTGGTAGTGTAACCTCACTGTAGTCTAGTAGTGTAACCTCACTGTAGTCTGGTAGTGTAACCTCACTGTAGTCTAGTAGTGTAACCTCACTGTAGTCTGGTAGTGTAACCTCACTGTAGTCTGGTAGTGTAACCTCACTGTAGTCTGGTAGTGTAACCTCACTGTAGTCTAGTACTGTAACCTCACTGTAGTCTGGTAGTGTAACCTCACTGTAGTCTAGTAGTGTAACCTCACTGTAGTCTGGTAGTGTAACCTCACTGTAGTCTAGTAGTGTAACCTCACTGTAGTCTAGTAGTGTAACCTCACTGTAGTCTAGCAGTGTAACCTCACTGGTGGTGTAACCTCACTGTAGTCTAGTACTGTAACCTCACTGTTGCCTAGTCGTATAACCTCACTGTTGCCTAGTCGTATAACCTCACAGTAGTCTAGTAGTGTAACCTCACTGTAGTCTAGTAGTGTAACCTCACTGTAGTCTAGTGGTATAAGCTCACTGTAGTCTATTAGTGTAACCTCACTGTAGTCTAGATGTGTAACCTCACTGTAGTATAACCTCACTGTAGTCTAGTAGTGGAACCTCACTGTAGTCTAGTAGTGGAACCTCACTGTAGTCTAGTAGTGGAACCTCACTGTAGTCTAGTAGTGTAACCTCACTGTAGTCTAGTAGTGGAACCTCACTGTAATCTAGTAGTGTAACCTCACTGTAGTCTAGTAGTGTAACCTCTGTAGTCTAGTGGTGTAACCTCTCTGTAGTCTAGTAGTGTAACCTCACTGTAGTCTAGTAGTGTAACCTCTCTGTAGTCTAGTAGTGTAAACTCACTGTAGTCTAGTAGTGTAACCTCACTGTAGTCTAGTGGTGTAACCTCTCTGTAGTCTAGTAGTGTAAACTCTCTGTAGTCTAGTAGTGTAACCTCACTGTAGTCTAGTGGTGTAACCTCACTGTAGTCTAGTAGTGTAACCTCACTGTAGTCTAGTAGTGTAACCTCACTGTAGTCTAGTGGTGTAACCTCACTGTAGTCTAGTAGTGTAACCTCACTGTAGTCTAGTAGTGTAACCTCACTGTAGTCTAGTGGTGTAACCTCACTGTAGTCTAGTGGTATAAGCTCACTGTAGTCTAGTAGTGTAACCTCACTGTAGTCTGGTAGTGTAACCTCACTGTAGTCTAGTAGTGTAACCTCACTGTAGTCTAGTGGTGTAACCTCACTGTAGTCTAGTATTGTAACCTCATTTGTAGTCTGGTAGTGTAACCTCACTGTAGTCTACTAGTGTAACCTCACTGTAGTCTAGTACTGTAACCTCACTGTAGTCTGGTAGAGTGTAACCTCACTGTAGTCTGGTAGTGTAACCTCACTGTAGTCTAGTAGTGTAACCTCACTGTAGCCTAGTAGTGTAACCTCACTGTAGTCTGGTAGTGTAACCTCCCTGTAGTCTAGTAGTGTAACCTCACTGTAGTCTAGTAGTGTAACCTCACTGTAGTCTAGTAGTGTAACCTCACTGTAGTCTGGTAGTTTAACCTCACTGTAGTCTGGTAGTGTAACCTCACTGTAGTCTAGTACTGTAACCTCACTGTAGTCTGGTAGTGTAACCTCACTGTAGTCTAGTAGTGTAACCTCACTAGTCTAGTAGTGTAACCTCACTGTAGTCTAGTAGTGTAACCTCACTGTAGTCTGGTAGTGTAACCTCACTGTAGTCTGGTAGTGTAACCTCACTGTAGTCTAGCAGTGTAACCTCACTGGTGGTGTAACCTCTCTGTAGTCTGGTAGTGTAACCTCACTGGTAGTGTAACCTCACTGTAGTCTGGTAGTGTAACCTCACTGTAGTCTAGTAGTGTAACCTCACTGTAGTCTGGTAGTGTAACCTCACTGTAGTCTAGTAGTGTAACCTCACTGTAGTCTAGTAGTGTAACCTCACTGTAGTCTGAGTGGTGTAACCTCACTGTAGTCTAGTATTGTAACCTCATTGTAGTCTGGTAGTGTAACCTCACTGTAGTCTACTAGTGTAACCTCACTGTAGTCTAGTACTGTAACCTCACTGTAGTCTGGTAGTGTAACCTCACTGTAGTCTAGTAGTGTAACCTCACTGTAGCCTAGTAGTGTAACCTCACTGTAGTCTGGTAGTGTAACCTCCCTGTAGTCTAGTAGTGTAACCTCACTGTAGTCTAGTAGTGTAACCTCACTGTAGTCTAGTAGTGTAACCTCAGTGTAGTCTGGTAGTGTAACCTCACTGTAGTCTAGTGGTGTAACCTCACTGTAGTCTGGTAGTGTAACCTCACTGTAGTCTAGTACTGTAACCTCACTGTAGTCTGGTAGTGTAACCTCACTGTAGTCTAGTAGTGTAACCTCACTAGTCTAGTAGTGTAACCTCACTGTAGTCTAGTAGTGTAACCTCACTGTAGTCTGGTAGTGTAACCTCACTGTAGTCTGGTAGTGTAACCTCACTGTAGTCTAGCAGTGTAACCTCACTGGTGGTGTAACCTCTCTGTAGTCTGGTAGTGTAACCTCACTGGTAGTGTAACCTCACTGTAGTCTGGTAGTGTAACCTCACTGGTAGTGTAACCTCTCTGTAGTCTACTAGTGTAACCTCACTGTAGTCTGGTACTGTAACCTCACTGTAGTCTGGTAGTGTAACCTCACTGTAGTCTAGTAGTGTAACCTCACTGTAGTCTAGTAGTGGAACCTCACTGTAGCCTGGTAGTGTAACCTCACTGTAGTCTAGTAGTGGAACCTCGCTGTAGCCTGGTAGTGTAACCTCACTGTAGCCTGGTAGTGTAACCTCACTGTAGTCTAGTAGTGTAACCTCACTGTAGTCTAGTAGTGTAACCTCACTGTAGTCTGGTAGTGTAACCTCACTGTAGTCTAGTAGTGTAACCTCACTGTAGCCTGGTAGTGTAACCTCACTGTAGTCTGGTAGTGTAACCTCACTGTAGTCTGGTATTGTAACCTCACTGTAGTCTGGTAGTGTAACCTCACTGTAGTCTAGTAGTGTAACCTCACTGTAGTCTAGTAGTGTAACCTCACTGTAGTCTAGTGGTGTAACCTCACTGTAGTCTGGTAGTGTAACCTCACTGTAGTCTAGTGGTGTAACCTCACTGTAGTCTAGTAGTGTAACCTCACTGTAGTCTAGTAGTGTAACCTCACTGTAGTCTAGTGGTGTAACCTCACTGTAGTCTAGTGGTGTAACCTCACTGTAGTCTAGTAGTGTAACCTCACTGTAGCCTAGTAGTGGAACCTCACTGTAGCCTGGTAGTGGAACCTCACTGTAGTCTAGTACTGTAACCTCACTGTAGTCTGGTAGTGTAACCTCACTGTAGTCTAGTAGTGTAACCTCACTGTAGTCTGGTAGTGTAACCTCACTGTAGTCTAGTAGTGTAACCTCACTGTAGTCTAGTAGTGTAACCTCACTGTAGTCTGGTAGTGTAACCTCACTGTAGTCTAGTAGTGTAACCTCACTGTAGCCTGGTAGTGTAACCTCACTGTAGTCTGGTAGTGTAACCTCACTGTAGTCTGGTAGTGTAACCTCACTGTAGTCTGGTAGTGTAACCTCACTGTAGTCTAGTAGTGTAACCTCACTGTAGTCTAGCAGTGTAACCTCACTGTAGTCTAGTGGTGTAACCTCACTGTAGTCTGGTAGTGTAACCTCACTGTAGTCTAGTGGTGTAACCTCACTGTAGTCTAGTAGTGTAACCTCACTGTAGTCTAGTAGTGTAACCTCACTGTAGTCTAGTGGTGTAACCTCACTGTAGTCTAGTGGTGTAACCTCACTGTAGTCTGGTAGTGTAACCTCACTGTAGTCTAGTGGTGTAACCTCACTGTAGTCTAGTAGTGTAACCTCACTGTAGTCTAGTGGTGTAACCTCACTGTAGTCTAGTAGTGTAACCTCACTGTAGTCTAGTGGTGTAACCTCACTGTAGTCTGGTAGTGTAACCTCACTGTAGTCTAGTAGTGTAACCTCACTGTAGTCTAGTAGTGTAACCTCACTGTAGTCTAGTAGTGTAACCTCACTGTAGCCTGGTAGTGTAACCTCACTGTAGTCTAGTGGTGTAACCTCACTGTAGTCTAGTAGTGTAACCTCACTGTAGTCTAGTAGTGTAACCTCACTGTAGTCTAGTAGTGTAACCTCACTGTAGTCTAGTAGTGTAACCTCTCTGTAGCCTGGTAGTGTAACCTCACTGTAGCCTGGTAGTGTAACCTCACTGTAGTCTGGTATTGTAACCTCACTGTAGTCTGGTAGTGTAACCTCACTGTAGTCTAGTAGTGTAACCTCACTGTAGTCTAGTAGTGTAACCTCACTGTAGTCTAGTAGTGTAACCTCACTGTAGTCTAGTAGTGTAACCTCACTGTAGTCTAGTGGTGTAACCTCACTGTAGTCTAGTAGTGTAACCTCACTGTAGTCTAGTAGTGTAACCTCACTGTAGTCTAGTAGTGTAACCTCACTGTAGTCTAGTAGTGTAACCTCACTGTAGTCTAGTAGTGGAGACCTCACTGTAGTCTAGTAGTGTAACCTCTCTGTTGCCTACATACAGCATCTTCTAGTCTTTCTAGATGCCACAGCATCTGCTAGTCTTATGAGTGTGTGGATAATCTGGGCTGTATCAGAGAGCAGAAGGCTGTTTGGTTGGCCTGCTAGGGGGCAGTCAATTTGACCCTGTAGAGGCAATTAGTAAATGCTCTTTCATCTTCCTATGTCTTACATTGTCAGATTATTTCCCCTTGCCTGTTCCTAAAGTTAGGAACTATCTTCAGTTTGTCTCAATACAAGCCTAATCTTTTCATGATTTCTTGTTCATTGTCATAGGTATTTCATTGAACTGCAATCTAGCTGCACCATCCCGTCCTTGACTGTCCTACTGTATAAATGTTTTACATGTATCACAGCTTATCACATAGCTCTACATTGATCACATCACTTTATGTGCCAAGTTCTGCCAAACCCTGCTACACCTGGATGCTCCTCATGGCCAGTCTGTCTCCATCACACCTACATACTGGGTATTAGCGCAGCTCAGCTCTGACATTCTCTCAATTTCCATTGGTCAATCCCTCCTGGAGTTCTCTGGTTGCTGTGGTGAATGGCTGGCTAGAGTAGTGTCCACTGGTCGTCTCAGCTAGTCTGATCAACTTTCCATGACTTGTCCATGACTAGTCCTCAGACCCCTACTCGAACTGCTGAGGACTAACCACAAACCCTTTTATTATTTGCAGTGAATGCTGATTAAGTATCTTATTATGTATAAAAGTGGTTCTCATCAGGAAAAGTCTTTTTGTCTTCTTCAGGTGGTTTTAACCTGCGGGTATCCCAGGGTGGGTTAGGCAGTCATACAGGCCTGAGGCCAGTCTCTCTCCCTCCATCTCTCCCTCCGTATTTGTTCAGAGAAGAGATTATCTCCTCCGCTCTGCTCTGGCCCCTCTGAGGTCAAACAGCCCTTTCAGAGAGTTAATGTCCAGGAACACAAGCTATGTTTATCTCTCTGGTCGGTGGTCCTCGGAGGAATGGGAGTTTTGTAGGGGGATACATAAACACCTTTGTAGGGCGAGGTCAGTGGGAGGACTGAGTCCTGTCCTTAGTGCCAAACATCCACCTCTCTCCCAGGCTCAGCCCTGGTCACCTGTACTGGAACAGATCTCTGTAAGCCTGGGGATCTTCTCTATCTCCACAGGCCGAGGCAGGAAGTGCGTTAGTTTCTGGTGTTTCTTAGTCCTCCCCCTCTCGTGGCGAGCCGTCCTTGTTGAGCGCTACGTGGTAGGCGTCCGGTGTCGGTGTGTGTTTGTAGAGCGTTGAGGCGTGCGTGTTGTACCAATTCTCCTCAAACTGCTCTCTGAACACGCACTCCGCTGTTAACTTCTTCTGCGGAAGAGAGGGAGAGATGGTTGAGTGTGCTGTCCATACAGTAGCTTAATTAGGATATAATTCATGGATTAGTTCGTTTATATTTAATTCATATTTTGCCAACAGTTTGAGGAGCGAACTTCACAGCAACAGATTCACTACACAATAGTCAACAACAAAGAAGGTAAGAAGGCGGGACTAAGGGAGAGAGGAGGTCAGAAGGCGGGACTAAGGGAGAGAGAAGGTCAGAAGGCGGGACTAAGGGAGAGAGGAGGTAAGAAGGCGGGACTAAGGGAGAGAGAAGGTCAGAAGGCGGGACTAAGGGAGAGAGAAGGTAAGAAGGCGGGACTAAGGGAGAGAGAAGGTCAGAAGGCGGGACTAAGGGAGAGAGAAGGTAAGAAGGCGGGACTAAAGGAGAGAGAAGGTAAGAAGGCGGGACTAAGGGAGAGAGAAGGTAGTCTTGCTGTAGGGTTCCTAGGTCTACCATCAGCTGAACTGAGCCTAGGGAAAGTGTACCAGCCTCTATGAGGCGGGTGCTGGTTATGACAGATCAGGGTGAGTCCCAAATGGGTTGTATTACTTTTAATTTGCTTTGGAGAGGGTAGTGTGTTGTTATTGGTCACAGGGGAGGGTCGTGTGTTGTTATTGGTCACGGGGGAGGGTCGTGTGTTGTTATTGGTCACAGGAGGGTTGTGTGTTGTTATTGGTCACAGGGGGAGGGTCGTGTGTTGTTATTGGTCACAGGGGGAGGGTCGTGTGTTGTTATTGGTCACAGGGGGAGGGTCGTGTGTTGTTATTGGTTACAGGGGGAGGGTTGTGTGTTGTTATTGGTCACAGGGGGAGGGTCGTGTGTTGTTATTGGTCACGGGAGGGTCGGTGTGTTGTTATTGGTCACAGGGGGAGGGTTGTGTGTTGTTATTGGTCACAGGGGGGAGGGTAGTGTGTTGTTATTGGTCACATGGGGAGGGTCGTGTGTTGTTATTGGTCACTGCAGGGGAGGGTCGTGTGTTGTTGTGTAGTCACGGGGAGGGTTGTGTGTTGTTATTGGTCACGGGGAGGAGGTGCGGTGTGTTGTTATTAGGTCACTTGGGGAGGGTGGGTGTGTGGTTATTGGTCACGGGGAGGAGGGTGTGTGTGTTATTGGTCACGGGGAGGGTGGTGTGTTGTTGGTCACAGGGGAGGGTCGTGTGTGTTGTTATTGGTCACAGGGAGGGTTGTGTGTTGTTATTGGTAACAGGGAGGGGTGTTGTTATTGGTCACAGGGAGGGTTGTGTGTTGTTATTGGTCACAGGGGAGGTTGTGTGTGTTGTTGGTCACAGGGGAGGGTAGTGTGTTGTTATTGGTCACTGGGGGAGGGTAGTGTGTTGTTATTGGTCACAGGGAGGTCGTGTGTGTTGTTGGTCGTTGACTCTTCTGCAGGTTTCACTACATTGTCATGTCTTCCATGACCTCATCTGCATGCTCCTCCCCCTGTCTCAAGGTGTTACGGTACTTCCCTTATGAACTTTACTGTACCACAAGTCAATATAGTCTACCAGTCTGTCTATCCTCCATTCATAGTGACAATATAGTCTACCAGTCTGTCTATCCACCATTCATAGTGACAATATAGTCTACCAGTCTGTCTGTCCACCATTCATAGTGACAATATAGTCTACCAGTCTGTACCACAAGTCAATATAGTCTACCAGTCTGTACCACAAGTCAATATAGTCTACCAGTCTGTCTATCCTCCATTCATAGTGTCAATATAGTCTACCCGTCTGTCTATCCACCATTCATAGTGACAATATAGTCTACCAGTCTGTCTATCCTCCCTTCATAGTGACAATATAGTCTACCAGTCTGTACCACAAGTCAAAATAGTCTACCAGTCTGTCTATCCACCATTCATAGTGACAATATAGTCTACCAGTCTGTACCACAAGTCAATATAGTCTACCAGTCTGTACCACAAGTCAATATAGTCTACCAGTCTGTACCACAAGTCAATATAGTCTACCAGTCTGTACCACAAGTCAATATAGTCTACCAGTCTGTCTATCCACCATTCATAGTGACAATATAGTCTACCAGTCTGTACCACAAGTCAACATAGTCTACCAGTCTGTACCACAAGTCAATATAGTCTACCAGTCTGTACCACAAATCAACATAGTCTACCAGTCTGTACCACAAATCAACATAGTCTACCAGTCTGTCTATCCACCATTCATAGTGACAATATAGTCTACCAGTCTGTACCACAAGTCAATATAGTCTACCAGTCTGTCTATCCACCATTCATAGTGACAATATAGTCTACCAGTCTGTCTATCCACCATTCATAGTGACAATGTAGTCTACCAGTCTGTCTATCCACCATTCATAGTGACAATATAGTCTACCAGTCTGTCTATCCACCATTCATAGTGACAATATAGTCTACCAGTCTGTACCACAAGTCAATATAGTCTACCAGTCTGTCTATCCTCCATTCATAGTGACAATATAGTCTACCAGTCTGTCTATCCTCCATTCATAGTGACAATATAGTCTACCAGTCTGTCTATCCTCCATTCATAGTGACAATATAGTCTACCAGTCTGTCTATCCACCATTCATAGTGTCAATATAGTCTACCAGTCTGTCTATCCACCATTCATAGTGACAATATAGTCTACCAGTCTGTACCACAAGTCAATATAGTCTACCAGTCTGTCTATCCACCATTCATAGTGTCAATATAGTCTACCAGTCTGTCTATCCGTCATTCATAGTGACAATATAGTCTACCAGTCTGTCTATCCACCATTCATAGTGACAATATAGTCTACCAGTCTGTACCACAAGTCAATATAGTCTACCAGTCTGTACCACAAGTCAATATAGTCTACCAGTCTGTCTATCCTCCATTCAAAGTGACAATATAGTCTACCAGTCTGTCTGTCCACCATTCATAGTGACAATATAGTCTACCCGTCTGTACCACAAGTCAATATAGTCTACCAGTCTGTCTATCCATCATTCATAGTGACAATATAGTCTACCAGTCTGTACCACAAGTCAATATAGTCTACCAGTCTGTCTATCCACCATTCATAGTGACAATATAGTCTACCAGTCTGTCTATCCTCCATTCATAGTGACAATATAGTCTACCAGTCTGTACCACAAGTCAATATAGTCTACCAGTCTGTCTATCCACCATTCATAGTGACAATATAGTCTACCAGTCTGTACCACAAGTCAATATAGTCTACCAGTCTGTACCACAAGTCAATATAGTCTACCAGTCTGTACCACAAGTCAACATAGTCTACCAGTCTGTACCACAAGTCAATATAGTCTACCAGTCTGTACCACAAATCAACATAGTCTACCAGTCTGTACCACAAGTCAATAGTCTACCAGTCTGTCTATCCACCATTCATAGTGACAATATAGTCTACCAGTCTGTCTATCCACCATTCATAGTGTCAATATAGTCTACCAGTCTGTCTATCCACCATTCATAGTGACAATATAGTCTACCAGTCTGTACCACAAGTCAATATAGTCTACCAGTCTGTCTATCCACCATTCATAGTGTCAATATAGTCTACCAGTCTGTCTATCCGTCATTCATAGTGACAATATAGTCTACCAGTCTGTCTATCCACCATTCATAGTGACAATATAGTCTACCAGTCTGTACCACAAGTCAATATAGTCTACCAGTCTGTACCACAAGTCAATATAGTCTACGAGTCTGTCTATCCTCCATTCAAAGTGACAATATAGTCTACCAGTCTGTCTGTCCACCATTCATAGTGACAATATAGTCTACCCGTCTGTCTATCTTCCATTCATAGTGACAATATAGTCTACCAGTCTGTCTATCCTCCATAGTGACAATGTAGTCTACCAGTCTGTACCACAAGTCAATATAGTCTACCAGTCTGTCTATCCACCATTCATAGTGTCAATATAGTCTACCAGTCTGTCTATCCTCCATTCATAGTGACAATATAGTCTACCAGTCTGTACCACAAGTCAATATAGTCTACCAGTCTGTCTAACCTCCATTCATAGTGACAATGTAGTCTACCAGTCTAACTGTCTATCCACCATTCATAGTGACAATATAGTCTACCAGTCTGTCTATCCACCATTCATAGTGACAATATAGTCTACCAGTCTGTCTGTCCACCATTCATAGTGACAATATAGTCTACCAGTCTGTACCACAAGTCAATATAGTCTACCAGTCTGTCTATCCACCATTCATAGTGACAATATAGTCTACCAGTCTGTCTATCCTCCATTCATAGTGACAATATAGTCTACCAGTCTGTACCACAAGTCAATATAGTCTACCAGTCTGTCTATCCACCATTCATAGTGACAATATAGTCTACCAGTCTGTACCACAAGTCAATATAGTCTACCAGTCTGTCTATCCACCATTCATAGTGACAATATAGTCTACCAGTCTGTACCACAAGTCAATATAGTCTACCAGTCTGTCTATCCACCATTCATAGTGACAATATAGTCTACCAGTCTGTCTATCCACCATTCATAGTGACAATATAGTCTACCAGTCTGTACCACAAGTCAATATAGTCTACCAGTCTGTACCACAAGTCAATATAGTCTACCAGTCTGTACCACAAGTCAATATAGTCTACCAGTCTGTACCACAAGTCAACATAGTCTACCAGTCTGTACCACAAGTCAATATAGTCTACCAGTCTGTACCACAAGTCAATAGTCTACCAGTCTGTACCACAAGTCAATATAGTCTACCAGTCTGTACCACAAGTCAATATAGTCTACCAGTCTGTCTATCCACCATTCATAGTGACAATATAGTCTACCAGTCTGTCTATCCTCCATTCATAGTGACAATATAGTCTACCAGTCTGTCTATCCACCATTCATAGTGACAATATAGTCTACCAGTCTGTCTGTCCACCATTCATAGTGACAATATAGTCTAAAGTCAAAGTCACCATTATTAGTCAGTTGTACAACCGAATGCCTTCAACCGAAATGTGTCTTCCCCAGATTTAACCCAACCCCTCTGAATCAGAGAGGTGCGAGAGCTGCCTTTAATCGACATCACGTCTTGGCGCCCGGGGAACAGTGGGTTAACTGCCTTGTTCAGGGCAGAACGACAGATTTTTACCTTGTCAGCTCGGGGGGATTTGAACTTGCAGCCCTCCGGTTACAAGTCCAACGCTCTAACCACTAGGCTACCTGCCGCCCCTACCAGTCTGTCTGTCCACCATTCATAGTGACAATATAGTCTACCAGTCTGTCTATCCTCCATTCATAGTGACAATATAGTCTACCAGTCTGTACCACAAGTCAATATAGTCTACCAGTCTGTCTATCCACCATTCATAGTGACAATATAGTCTACCAGTCTGTACCACAAGTCAATATAGTCTACCAGTCTGTCTATCCACCATTCATAGTGACAATATAGTCTACCAGTCTGTACCACAAGTCAATATAGTCTACCAGTCTGTCTATCCACCATTCATAGTGACAATATAGTCTACCAGTCTGTCTATCCACCATTCATAGTGACAATATAGTCTACCAGTCTGTACCACAAGTCAATATAGTCTACCAGTCTGTCTATCCACCATTCATAGTGACAATATAGTCTACCAGTCTGTACCACAAGTCAATATAGTCTACCAGTCTGTCTATCCATCATTCATAGTGAAAATATAGTCTACCAGTCTGTACCACAAGTCAATATAGTCTACCAGTCTGTCTATCCACCATTCATAGTGACAATATAGTCTACCAGTCTGTCTGTCCACCATTCATAGTGACAATATAGTCTACCAGTCTGTACCACAAGTCAATATAGTCTACCAGTCTGTCTATCCTCCATTCATAGTGACAATGTAGTCTACCAGTCTGTCTATCCACCATTCATAGTGTCAATATAGTCTACCAGTCTGTCTATCCACCATTCATAGTGACAATGTAGTCTACCAGTCCGTCTATCCACCATTCATAGTGACAATATAGTCTACCAGTCTGTACCACAAGTCAATATAGTCTACCAGTCTGTCTATCCACCATTCATAGTGACAATATAGTCTACCAGTCTGTACCACAAGTCAATATAGTCTACCAGTCTGTCTATCCACCATTCATAGTGACAATATAGTCTACCAGTCTGTCTATCCACCATTCATAGTGACAATATAGTCTACCAGTCTGTACCACAAGTCAATATAGTCTACCAGTCTGTCTATCCACCATTCATAGTGACAATATAGTCTACCAGTCTGTACCACAAGTCAATATAGTCTACCAGTCTGTCTATCCATCATTCATAGTGAAAATATAGTCTACCAGTCTGTACCACAAGTCAATATAGTCTACCAGTCTGTCTATCCACCATTCATAGTGACAATATAGTCTACCAGTCTGTACCACAAGTCAATATAGTCTACCAGTCTGTCTATCCACCATTCATAGTGACAATATAGTCTACCAGTCTGTCTATCCACCATTCATAGTGACAATATAGTCTACCAGTCTGTACCACAAGTCAATATAGTCTACCAGTCTGTCTATCCACCATTCATAGTGACAATATAGTCTACCAGTCTGTACCACAAGTCAATATAGTCTACCAGTCTGTCTATCCATCATTCATAGTGAAAATATAGTCTACCAGTCTGTACCACAAGTCAATATAGTCTACCAGTCTGTCTATCCACCATTCATAGTGACAATATAGTCTACCAGTCTGTCTGTCCACCATTCATAGTGACAATATAGTCTACCAGTCTGTACCACAAGTCAATATAGTCTACCAGTCTGTCTATCCTCCATTCATAGTGACAATGTAGTCTACCAGTCTGTCTATCCACCATTCATAGTGTCAATATAGTCTACCAGTCTGTCTATCCACCATTCATAGTGACAATGTAGTCTACCAGTCTGTCTATCCACCATTCATAGTGACAATATAGTCTACCAGTCTGTACCACAAGTCAATATAGTCTACCAGTCTGTCTATCCACCATTCATAGTGACAATATAGTCTACCAGTCTGTACCACAAGTCAATATAGTCTACCAGTCTGTCTATCCACCATTCATAGTGACAATATAGTCTACCAGTCTGTCTATCCACCATTCATAGTGACAATATAGTCTACCAGTCTGTACCACAAGTCAATATAGTCTACCAGTCTGTCTATCCACCATTCATAGTGACAATATAGTCTACCAGTCTGTACCACAAGTCAATATAGTCTACCAGTCTGTCTATCCATCATTCATAGTGACAATATAGTCTACCAGTCTGTACCACAAGTCAATATAGTCTACCAGTCTGTCTATCCACCATTCATAGTGACAATATAGTCTACCAGTCTGTCTATCCATCATTCATAGTGACAATATAGTCTACCAGTCTGTCTATCCTCCATTCATAGTGACAATATAGACGACCAGTCTGTCTATCCACCATTCATAGTGACAATATAGTCTACCATTCTGTACCACAAGTCAATATAGTCTACCAGTCTGTACCACAAGTCAAAACAGTCTACCAGTCTGTACCACTAGTCAATATAGTCTATCAGTCTGTACCACAAGTCAATATAGTCTACCAGTCTGTACCACAAGTCAACATAGTCTACCAGTCTGTACCACAAGTCAATATAGTCTACCAGTCTGTACCACAAGTAAATATAGTCTACCAGTCTGTACCACAAGTCAACATAGTCTACCAGTCTGTACCACAAGTCAATATAGTCTACCAGTCTGTACCACAAGTCAATATAGTCTACCAGTATGTACCACAAGTCAATATATTCTACCAGTCTGTACCACAAGTCAATATAGTCTACCAGTCTGTACCACAAGTCAATATAGTCTACCAGTCTGTACCACAAGTCAATATAGTCTACCAGTCTGTCTATCCTCCATAGTGACAATATAGTCTACCAGTCTGTACCACAAGTCAATATAGTCTACCAGTCTGTCTATCCATCATTCATAGTGACAATATAGTCTACCAGTCTGTCTATCCACCATTCATAGTGACAATATAGTCTACCAGTCTGTACCACAAGTCAATATAGTCTACCAGTCTGTTTATCCACCATTCATAGTGACAATATAGTCTACCAGTCTGTCTATCCACCATTCATAGTGACAATATAGTCTACCAGTCTGTACCACAAGTCAATATAGTCTACCAGTCAGTCTATCCTCCATTCATAGTGTCAATATAGTCTACCAGTCTGTCTATCCACCATTCATAGTGACAATATAGTCTACCAGTCTGTCTGTCCACCATTCATAGTGACAATATAGTCTACCAGTCTGTACCACAAGTCAATATAGTCTACCAGTCTGTCTATCCATCATTCATAGTGACAATATAGTCTACCAGTCTGTACCACAAGTCAATATAGTCTACCAGTCTGTCTATCCTCCATTCATAGTGACAATATAGTCTACCAGTCTGTCTATCCTCCATTCATAGTGACAATATAGTCTACCAGTCTGTACCACAAGTCAATATAGTCTACCAGTCTGTCTATCCACCATTCATAGTGACAATATAGTCTACCAGTCTGTACCACAAGTCAATATAGTCTACCAGTCTGTACCACAAGTCAATATAGTCTACCAGTCTGTCTATCCACCATTCATAGTGACAATATAGTCTACCAGTCTGTCTATCCACCATTCATAGTGACAATATAGTCTACCAGTCTGTACCACAAGTCAATATAGTCTACCAGTCTGTCTATCCTCCATTCATAGTGACAATATAGTCTACCAGTCTGTCTATCCACCATTCATAGTGACAATATAGTCTACCAGTCTGTACCACAAGTCAATATAGTCTACCAGTCTGTACCACAAGTCAATATAGTCTACCAGTCTGTCTATCCACCATTCATAGTGACAATATAGTCTACCAGTCTGTCTGTCCACCATTCATAGTGACAATATAGTCTACCAGTCTGTCTGTCCACCATTCATAGTGACAATATAGTCTACCAGTCTGTACCACAAGTCAATATAGTCTACGAGTCTGTCTATCCTCCATTCATAGTGACAATATAGTCTACCAGTCTGTCTATCCACCATTCATAGTGACAATATAGTCTACCAGTCTGTACCACAAGTCAATATAGTCTACCAGTCTGTACCACAAGTCAATATAGTCTACCAGTCTGTCTATCCTCCATTCATAGTGACAATATAGTCTACCAGTCTGTCTGTCCACCATTCATAGTGACAATATAGTCTACCAGTCTGTACCACAAGTCAATATAGTCTACCAGTCTGTCTATCCACCATTCATAGTGACAATATAGTCTACCAGTCTGTCTGTCCACCATTCATAGTGACAATATAGTCTACCAGTCTGTACCACAAGTCAATATAGTCTACCAGTCTGTCTATCCACCATTCATAGTGACAATATAGTCTACCAGTCTGTCTATCCACCATTCATAGTGACAATATAGTCTACAACACCACAATGATCCTCCCTAGACTAGCCTACAACACCACAATGATCCTCCCTAGACTAGCCTACAACAACACAATGATCCTCCCTAGACTAGCCTACAAATCCACAATACAGTGATCCTCCCTAGACTAGCCTACAACAACACAATGATCCTCCCTAGACTAGCCTACAACAACACAATGATCCTCCCTAGACTAGCCTACAAATCCACAATACAGTGATCCTCCCTAGACTAGCCTACAACACCACAATACATGACGAATACAAACAGTGTAGCTATTCCCTCCGCAAGCCAATCAAACAAGCTAAGCGTCAGTATAGAGATAAAGTAGAGTCACAATTCAACGGCTCAGACACGAGAGGTATGTGGCAGGGTCTACAGTCAATCACGGACTACAAAAAAAAAAACAGCCCCGTTGCGGACCATGACGTCCTGCTCCCAGACAAACTAAACAACTTCTTTGCTCGCTTTGAGGACAATACAGGGCCACCGACAAGGCTTGCTACCAAAACCTGCGGGCTCTCCTTCACCGTAAAACATTTAAATGTGTTAACCCTCGCAAGGCTGCCGGTCCAGATGGCATCCCTGGCCGCGTCCTCAGAGCATGCGCAGACCAGCTGGCTGGTGTGTTTACGGGCATATTCAATCAGTCCTTATCCCAGTCTGCTGTCCCCACATGCTTCCATTGTTCCTGTTCCCAAGAAAGCTAAGGTAACTGAGCTAAATGACTATCTACCCGAAGCACTCACTTCCCTCATCATGAAGTGCTTTGAGAGACTAGTCAAGGATCACATCACCTCTACCCTACCTGACACCCTAGACACACTTCAATTTGCTTACCGCCCCAATAGGTCCACAGACGACGCAATCGCAATCACACTGCACACTGCCCTTCCCATCTGGACAACAGGAATACCTATGTAAGAATGCTGTTCATTGACTACAGCTCAGCATTTAACACCATAGTACCCTCAAAGCTTGTCATTAAGCTCGAGACCCTGGGTCTTGACCCCGCCCTGTGCAACTGGGTCCTGGACTTCCTGACGGGCCGCCCCCAGGTGGTGAAGGTAGGAAACAACATCTCCACCCCGCTGATCCTCAACACTGGGGCCTCACAAGGGTGCGTTCTCAGCCCTCTACTGTACTCCCTGTTCACCCATCTCTGTAACCTAGAGGGCAACCAGTGGATCTGACTCCTCCATACCATGTTTCTTGTAGGATGACAATATCTGTATTTCTGATTACTTATGAAGTATAGGGTGCTGCTCTGTAAACCAAAGGCAGATGACCTCAGACCTTGGATATTCCACGATGAGATGTTGAAGACTTTGTGTTCCATAGTGTCTATAACCTCAGACCTTGGATATTCCAGGATGAGATGTTGAAGACTTTGTGTTCCATAGTGTCTATGACCTCAGACCTTGGATATTCCACGATGAGATGGTGAAGACATTGTGTTCCATAGTGTCTATGACCTCAGACCTTGGATATTCCAGGATGAGATGTTGAAGACTTTGTGTTCCATAGTGTCTATGACCTCAGACATTCCAGGATGAGATGTTGAAGACTTTGTGTTCCATAGTGTCTATGACCTCAGACCTTGGATATTCCAGGATGACTTAGTGAAGACTTTGTGTTCCATAGTTTTTATGACCTCAGACCTTGCATATTCCACGATGAGATGTTGAAGACTTTGTGTTCCATAGTGTCTATGACCTCAGACCTTGGATATTCCAGGAAGACATAGTGAAGACTTTGTGTTCCATAGTGTCTATGACCTCAGACCTTGGATATTCCACGATGAGATGGTGAGGACTTTGTGTTCCATAGTGTCTATGACCTCAGACCTTGGATATTCCAATATGAGATGTTGAAGACTTTGTGTTCCATAGTGTCTATGACCTCAGACCTTGGATATTCCAGGATGAGATGGTGAAGACTTTGTTTTCCATAGTGTCTATGACCTCAGACCTTGGATATTCCTGGACGAGATGGTGAAGACTTTGTGTTCCATAGTGTCTATGACCTCAGACCTTGGATATTCCAGGATGAGATGGTGAAGACTGTGTTCCATAGTGTCTATGACCTCAGACCTTGGATATTCCACGATGAGATGTTGAAGACTTTGTGTTCCATAGTGTCTATAACCTCAGACCTTGGATATTCCAGGATGAGATGTTGAAGACTTTGTGTTCCATAGTGTCTATGACCTCAGACCTTGGATATTCCACGATGAGATGGTGAAGACATTGTGTTCCATAGTGTCTATGACCTCAGACCTTGGATATTCCAGGATGAGATGTTGAAGACTTTGTGTTCCATAGTGTCTATGACCTCAGACATTCCAGGATGAGATGTTGAAGACTTTGTGTTCCATAGTGTCTATGACCTCAGACCTTGGATATTCCAGGATGACTTAGTGAAGACTTTGTGTTAAATAGTTTTTATGACCTCAGACCTTGGATATTCCACGATGAGATGTTGAAGACTTTGTGTTCCATAGTGTCTATGACCTCAGACCTTGGATATTCCAGGATGAGATGGTGAGGACTTTGTGTTCCATAGTGTCTATGACCTCAGACCTTGGATATTCCAGGATGAGATGTTGAAGACTTTGTGTTCCATAGTGTCTATGACCTCAGACCTTGGATATTCCAGGATGAGATGGTGAAGACTTTGTTTTCCATAGTGTCTATGACCTCAGACCTTGGATATTCCTGGACGAGATGGTGAAGACTTTGTGTTCCATAGTGTCTATGACCTCAGACCTTGGATATTCCAGGATGAGATGGTGAAGACTGTGTTCCATAGTGTCTATGACCTCAGACCTTGGATATTCCAGGATGAGATATTGAAGACTTTGTGTTCCATAGTGTCTATGACCTCAGACCTTGGATATTCCAGGATGAGATGGTGAGGACTTTGTGTTCCATAGTGTCTATGACCTCAGACCTTGGATATTCCAGGAAGACATAGTGAAGACTTTGTGTTCCATAGTGTCTATGACCTCAGACCTTGGATATTCCAGGATGAGATGTTGAAGACTTTGTGTTCCATAGTGTCTATGACCTCAGACCTTGGATATTCCAGGAAGACATAGTGAAGACTTTGTGTTCCATAGTGTCTATGACCTCAGACCTTGGATATTCCAGGATGAGATGGTGAGGACTTTGTGTTCCATAGTGTCTATGACCTCAGACCTTGGATATTCCAGGATGAGATGTTGAAGACTTTGTGTTCCATAGTGTCTATGACCTCAGACCTTGGATATTCCTGGACGAGATGGTGAAGACTTTGTGTTCCATAGTGTCTATGACCTCAGACCTTGGATATTCCAGGATGAGATGGTGAAGACTTTGTGTTCCATAGTGTCTATGACCTCAGACCTTGGATATTCCAGGATGAGATGGTGAGGACTTTGTGTTCCATAGTGTCTATGACCTCAGACCTTGGATATTCCAGGATGAGATGTTGAAGACTTTGTGTTCCATAGTGTCTATGACCTCAGACCTTGGATATTCCAGGAAGACATAGTGAAGACTTTGTGTTCCATAGTGTCTATGACCTCAGACCTTGAATATTCCAGGATGAGATGGTGAGGACTTTGTGTTCCATAGTGTCTATGACCTCAGACCTTGGATATTCCAGGAAGACATAGTGAAGACTTTGTGTTCCATAGTGTCTATGACCTCAGACCTTGGATATTCCAGGATGAGATGGTGAGGACTTTGTGTTCCATAGTGTCTATGACCTCAGACCTTGGATATTCCAGGATGAGATGTTGAAGACTTTGTGTTCCATAGTGTCTATGACCTCAGACCTTGGATATTCCAGGATGAGATGGTGAAGACTTTGTTTTCCATAGTGTCTATGACCTCAGACCTTGGATATTCCTGGACGAGATGGTGAAGACTTTGTGTTCCATAGTGTCTATGACCTCAGACCTTGGATATTCCAGGATGAGATGGTGAAGACTGTGTTCCATAGTGTCTATGACCTCAGACCTTGGATATTCCACGATGAGATGGTGAAGACATTGTGTTCCATAGTGTCTATGACCTCAGACCTTGGATATTCCAGGATGAGATGTTGAAGACTTTGTGTTCCATAGTGTCTATGACCTCAGACCTTGGATATTCCAGGATGACTTAGTGAAGACTTTGTGTTCCATAGTGTCTATGACCTCAGACCTTGGATATTCCAAGATGAGATGTTGAAGCCGTTGTGTTCCATAGTCCAGGATGAGATGGTGAAGACTTTGTGTTCCATAGTGTCTATGACGTCAGACCTTGGATACTCCAGGATGACATAGTGAAGACTTTGTGTTCCATAGTGTCTATGATCTCAGACCTTGGATATTCCAGGATGAGATGGTGAAGACTTTGTGTTCCATAGTGTCTATGACCTCAGACCTTGGATATTCCACGATGAGATGGTGAAGACATTGTGTTCCATAGTGTCTATGACCTCAGACCTTGGATATTCCAGGATGACTTAGTGAAGACTTTGTGTTCCATCGTGTCTATGACCTCAGACCTTGGATATTCCAGGATGAGATAGTGAATTCTTTGTTTTCTATAGTGTCTATGACCTCAGACCTTGGATATTCCAGGATGAGATGTTGAAGCCTTTGTGTTCCATAGTCCAGATTGAGATGGTGAAGACTTTGTGTTTCATAGTGTCTATGACCTCAGACAGTGGATATTCCAGGATGACATAGTGAAAACTTTGTGTTCTATCTTTTCTATGACCTCAGACCTTGGATATTCCAGGACGAGATGGTGACGACTTTGTGTTCCATAGTGTCTATGACCTCAGACCTTGGATATTCCAGGATGAGATGGTGAAAACTTTGTGTTCCATCGTGTCTATGACCTCAGACATTGGATATTCCAGGATGAGATGGTGAAGACTTTGTGTTCTATAGTGTCTATGACCTCAGACCTTGGATATTCCAAGATGAGATGTTGAAGCCGTTGTGTTCCATAGTGTTCCATAGTCCAGGATGAGATGGTGAAGACTTTGTGTTCCATCGTGTCTATGATCTCAGACCTTGGATACTCCAGGATGACTTAGTGAAGACTTTGTGTTCCATAGTGTCTATGATCTCAGACCTTGGATACTCCAGGATGACTTAGTGAAGACTTTGTGTTCCATAGTGTCTATGACGTCAGACCTTGGATACTCCAGGATGACATATTGAAGACTTTGTGTTCCATAGTGTCTATGATCTCAGACCTTGGATACTCCAGGATGACTTAGTGAAGACTTTGTGTTCCATAGTGTCTATGACCTCAGACCTTGGATATTCCAGGATGACATATTGAAGACTTTGTGTTCCATAGTGTCTATGATCTCAGACCTTGGATACTCCAGGATGACTTAGTGAAGACTTTGTGTTCCATAGTGTCTATGATCTCAGACCTTGGATATTCCAGGATGAGATGGTGAAGACTTTGTGTTCCATTGTGTCTATGACCTCAGACCTTGGATATTCCAAGATGAGATGTTGAAGCCGTTGTGTTCCATAGTCCAGGATGAGATGGTGAAGACTTTGTGTTCCATAGTGTCTATGACGTCAGACCTTGGATACTCCAGGATGACATAGTGAAGACTTTGTGTTCCATAGTGTCTATGATCTCAGACCTTGGATATTCCAGGATGAGATGGTGAAGACTTTGTGTTCCATAGTGTCTATGACCTCAGACCTTGGATATTCCACGATGAGATGGTGAAGACATTGTGTTCCATAGTGTCTATGACCTCAGACCTTGGATATCCCAGGATGACTTAGTGAATTCTTTGTTTTCTATAGTGTCTATGACCTCAGACCTTGGATATTCCAGGATGAGATGTTGAAGCCTTTGTGTTCCATAGTCCAGATTGAGATGGTGAAGACTTTGTGTTTCATAGTGTCTATGACCTCAGACCTTGGATATTCCAGGATGACATAGTGAAAACTTTGTGTTCCATCTTTTCTATGACCTCAGACAGTGGATATTCCAGGATGACTTAGTGAAGACGTTGTGTTCCATAGTGTCTATGACCTCAGACCTTGGATATTCCAGGATGAGATGGTGAAGACTTTGTGTTCCATAGTGTCTATGACCTCAGACCTTGGATATTCCAGGACGAGATGGTGACGACTTTGTGTTCCATAGTGTCTATGACCTCAGACCTTGGATATTCCAGGATGAGATGGTGAAAACTTTGTGTTCCATAGTGTCTATGACCTCAGACCTTGTATATTCCTGGATGTCTTAGTGAAGATTTTGTGTTCCATAGTGTCTATGACCTCAGACAGTGGATATTCCAGGATGACTTAGTGAAGACTTTGTGTTCCATAGTGTCTATGACCCCAGACCTTGGATATTCCAGGATGAGATGGTGAAGACTTTGTGTTCCATAGTGTCTATGACCTCAGACCTTGGATATTCCAGGACGAGATGGTGAAGACTTTGTGTTCTATAGTGTCTATGACCTCAGACCTTGGATATTCCAGGATGATATATTGAAGACTTTGTGTTCCATAGTGTCTATGACCTCAGACCTTGGATATTCCAGGATGAGATGGTGAGGACTTTGTGTTCCATAGTGTCTATGACCTCAGACCTTGGATATTCCACGATGAGATGGTGAAGACATTGTGTTCCATAGTGTCTATGACCTCCAGACCTTGGATATTCCAGGAAGACATAGTGAAGACTTTGTGTTCCATAGTGTCTATGACCTCAGACCTTGGATATTCCAGGATGAGATGGTGAGGACTTTGTGTTCCATAGTGTCTATGACCTCAGACCTTGGATATTCCAGGATGAGATGTTGAAGACTTTGTGTTCCATAGTGTCTATGACCTCAGACCTTGGATATTCCAGGATGAGATGGTGAAGACTTTGTTTTCCATAGTGTCTATGACCTCAGACCTTGGATATTCCTGGACGAGATGGTGAAGACTTTGTGTTCCATAGTGTCTATGACCTCAGACCTTGGATATTCCAGGATGAGATGGTGAAGACTGTGTTCCATAGTGTCTATGACCTCAGACCTTGGATATTCCAGGATGAGATATTGAAGACTTTGTGTTCCATAGTGTCTATGACCTCAGACCTTGGATATTCCAGGATGAGATGGTGAGGACTTTGTGTTCCATAGTGTCTATGACCTCAGACCTTGGATATTCCAGGAAGACATAGTGAAGACTTTGTGTTCCATAGTGTCTATGACCTCAGACCTTGGATATTCCAGGATGAGATGTTGAAGACTTTGTGTTCCATAGTGTCTATGACCTCAGACCTTGGATATTCCAGGAAGACATAGTGAAGACTTTGTGTTCCATAGTGTCTATGACCTCAGACCTTGGATATTCCAGGATGAGATGGTGAGGACTTTGTGTTCCATAGTGTCTATGACCTCAGACCTTGGATATTCCAGGATGAGATGTTGAAGACTTTGTGTTCCATAGTGTCTATGACCTCAGACCTTGGATATTCCTGGACGAGATGGTGAAGACTTTGTGTTCCATAGTGTCTATGACCTCAGACCTTGGATATTCCAGGATGAGATGGTGAAGACTTTGTGTTCCATAGTGTCTATGACCTCAGACCTTGGATATTCCAGGATGAGATGGTGAGGACTTTGTGTTCCATAGTGTCTATGACCTCAGACCTTGGATATTCCAGGATGAGATGTTGAAGACTTTGTGTTCCATAGTGTCTATGACCTCAGACCTTGGATATTCCAGGAAGACATAGTGAAGACTTTGTGTTCCATAGTGTCTATGACCTCAGACCTTGGATATTCCAGGATGAGATATTGAAGACTTTGTGTTCCATAGTGTCTATGACCTGAGACCTTGGATATTCCTGGACGAGATGGTGAAGACTTTGTGTTCCATAGTGTCTATGACCTCAGACCTTGAATATTCCAGGATGAGATGGTGAGGACTTTGTGTTCCATAGTGTCTATGACCTCAGACCTTGGATATTCCAGGAAGACATAGTGAAGACTTTGTGTTCCATAGTGTCTATGACCTCAGACCTTGGATATTCCAGGATGAGATGGTGAGGACTTTGTGTTCCATAGTGTCTATGACCTCAGACCTTGGATATTCCAGGATGAGATGTTGAAGACTTTGTGTTCCATAGTGTCTATGACCTCAGACCTTGGATATTCCAGGATGAGATGGTGAAGACTTTGTTTTCCATAGTGTCTATGACCTCAGACCTTGGATATTCCTGGACGAGATGGTGAAGACTTTGTGTTCCATAGTGTCTATAACCTCAGACCTTGGATATTCCAGGATGAGATGGTGAAGACTGTGTTCCATAGTGTCTATGACCTCAGACCTTGGATATTCCACGATGAGATGGTGAAGACATTGTGTTCCATAGTGTCTATGACCTCAGACCTTGGATATTCCAGGATGAGATGTTGAAGACTTTGTGTTCCATAGTGTCTATGACCTCAGACCTTGGATATTCCAGGATGAGATGTTGAAGACTTTGTGTTCCATAGTGTCTATGACCTCAGACCTTGGATATTCCAGGAAGACATAGTGAAGACTTTGTGTTCCATAGTGTTTATGACCTCAGACCTTGGATATTCCAGGATGAGATGTTGAAGACTTTGTGTTCCATAGTGTCTATGACCTCAGACCTTGGATATTCCAGGAAGACATAGTGAAGACTTTGTGTTCCATAGTGACTATGACCTCAGACCTTGGATATTCCAGGATGAGATGTTGAAGACTTTGTGTTCCATAGTGTCTATGACCTCAGACCTTGGATATTCCAGGAAGACATAGTGAAGACTTTGTGTTCCATAGTGTCTATGACCTCAGACCTTGGATATTCCTGGACGAGATGGTGAAGACTTTGTGTTCCATAGTGTCTATGACCTCAGACCTTGGAGATTCCAGGATGAGATGGTGAGGACTTTGTGTTCCATAGTGTCTATGACCTCAGACCTTGCATATTCCAGGATGAGATGTTGAAGACTTTGTGTTCCATATTGTCTATGACCTCAGACCTTGGATATTCCAGGATGAGATGGTGAAGACTTTGTGTTCCATAGTGTCTATGACCTCAGACCTTGGATATTCCAGGATGACTTAGTGAAGACTTTGTGTTCCATAGTGTCTATGACCTCAGACCTTGGATATTCCAGGATGATATATTGAAGACTTTGTGTTCCATAGTGTCTATGACCTCAGACCTTGGATATTCCAAGATGAGATGTTGAAGCCGTTGTGTTCCATAGTCCAGGATGAGATGGTGAAGACTTTGTGTTCCATAGTGTCTATGACGTCAGACCTTGGATACTCCAGGATGACATAGTGAAGACTTTGTGTTCCATAGTGTCTATGATCTCAGACCTTGGATATTCCAGGATGAGATGGTGAAGACTTTGTGTTCCATAGTGTCTATGACCTCAGACCTTGGATATTCCACGATGAGATGGTGAAGACATTGTGTTCCATAGTGTCTATGACCTCAGACCTTGGATATTCCAGGATGACTTAGTGAAGACTTTGTGTTCCATCGTGTCTATGACCTCAGACCTTGGATATTCCAGGATGAGATAGTGAATTCTTTGTTTTCTATAGTGTCTATGACCTCAGACCTTGGATATTCCAGGATGAGATGTTGAAGCCTTTGTGTTCCATAGTCCAGATTGAGATGGTGAAGACTTTGTGTTTCATAGTGTCTATGACCTCAGACAGTGGATATTCCAGGATGACATAGTGAAAACTTTGTGTTCTATCTTTTCTATGACCTCAGACCTTGGATATTCCAGGACGAGATGGTGACGACTTTGTGTTCCATAGTGTCTATGACCTCAGACCTTGGATATTCCAGGATGAGATGGTGAAAACTTTGTGTTCCATCGTGTCTATGACCTCAGACATTGGATATTCCAGGATGAGATGGTGAAGACTTTGTGTTCTATAGTGTCTATGACCTCAGACCTTGGATATTCCAAGATGAGATGTTGAAGCCGTTGTGTTCCATAGTGTTCCATAGTCCAGGATGAGATGGTGAAGACTTTGTGTTCCATAGTGTCTATGATCTCAGACCTTGGATACTCCAGGATGACTTAGTGAAGACTTTGTGTTCCATAGTGTCTATGATCTCAGACCTTGGATACTCCAGGATGACTTAGTGAAGACTTTGTGTTCCATAGTGTCTATGACGTCAGACCTTGGATACTCCAGGATGACATATTGAAGACTTTGTGTTCCATAGTGTCTATGATCTCAGACCTTGGATACTCCAGGATGACTTAGTGAAGACTTTGTGTTCCATAGTGTCTATGACCTCAGACCTTGGATATTCCAGGATGACATATTGAAGACTTTGTGTTCCATAGTGTCTATGATCTCAGACCTTGGATACTCCAGGATGACTTAGTGAAGACTTTGTGTTCCATAGTGTCTATGATCTCAGACCTTGGATATTCCAGGATGAGATGGTGAAGACTTTGTGTTCCATTGTGTCTATGACCTCAGACCTTGGATATTCCAAGATGAGATGTTGAAGCCGTTGTGTTCCATAGTCCAGGATGAGATGGTGAAGACTTTGTGTTCCATAGTGTCTATGACGTCAGACCTTGGATACTCCAGGATGACATAGTGAAGACTTTGTGTTCCATAGTGTCTATGATCTCAGACCTTGGATATTCCAGGATGAGATGGTGAAGACTTTGTGTTCCATAGTGTCTATGACCTCAGACCTTGGATATTCCACGATGAGATGGTGAAGACATTGTGTTCCATAGTGTCTATGACCTCAGACCTTGGATATCCCAGGATGACTTAGTGAATTCTTTGTTTTCTATAGTGTCTATGACCTCAGACCTTGGATATTCCAGGATGAGATGTTGAAGCCTTTGTGTTCCATAGTCCAGATTGAGATGGTGAAGACTTTGTGTTTCATAGTGTCTATGACCTCAGACCTTGGATATTCCAGGATGACATAGTGAAAACTTTGTGTTCCATCTTTTCTATGACCTCAGACAGTGGATATTCCAGGATGACTTAGTGAAGACGTTGTGTTCCATAGTGTCTATGACCTCAGACCTTGGATATTCCAGGATGAGATGGTGAAGACTTTGTGTTCCATAGTGTCTATGACTTCAGACCTTGGATATTCCAGGACGAGATGGTGACGACTTTGTGTTCCATAGTGTCTATGACCTCAGACCTTGGATATTCCAGGATGAGATGGTGAAAACTTTGTGTTCCATAGTGTCTATGACCTCAGACCTTGTATATTCCTGGATGTCTTAGTGAAGATTTTGTGTTCCATAGTGTCTATGACCTCAGACAGTGGATATTCCAGGATGACTTAGTGAAGACTTTGTGTTCCATAGTGTCTATGACCCCAGACCTTGGATATTCCAGGATGAGATGGTGAAGACTTTGTGTTCCATAGTGTCTATGACCTCAGACCTTGGATATTCCAGGACGAGATGGTGAAGACTTTGTGTTCTATAGTGTCTATGACCTCAGACCTTGGATATTCCAGGATGATATATTGAAGACTTTGTGTTCCATAGTGTCTATGACCTCAGACCTTGGATATTCCAGGATGAGATGGTGAGGACTTTGTGTTCCATAGTGTCTATGACCTCAGACCTTGGATATTCCACGATGAGATGGTGAAGACATTGTGTTCCATAGTGTCTATGACCTCAGACCTTGGATATTCCAGGAAGACATAGTGAAGACTTTGTGTTCCATAGTGTCTATGACCTCAGACCTTGGATATTCCAGGATGAGATGGTGAGGACTTTGTGTTCCATAGTGTCTATGACCTCAGACCTTGGATATTCCAGGATGAGATGTTGAAGACTTTGTGTTCCATAGTGTCTATGACCTCAGACCTTGGATATTCCAGGATGAGATGGTGAAGACTTTGTTTTCCATAGTGTCTATGACCTCAGACCTTGGATATTCCTGGACGAGATGGTGAAGACTTTGTGTTCCATAGTGTCTATGACCTCAGACCTTGGATATTCCAGGATGAGATGGTGAAGACTGTGTTCCATAGTGTCTATGACCTCAGACCTTGGATATTCCAGGATGAGATATTGAAGACTTTGTGTTCCATAGTGTCTATGACCTCAGACCTTGGATATTCCAGGATGAGATGGTGAGGACTTTGTGTTCCATAGTGTCTATGACCTCAGACCTTGGATATTCCAGGAAGACATAGTGAAGACTTTGTGTTCCATAGTGTCTATGACCTCAGACCTTGGATATTCCAGGATGAGATGTTGAAGACTTTGTGTTCCATAGTGTCTATGACCTCAGACCTTGGATATTCCAGGAAGACATAGTGAAGACTTTGTGTTCCATAGTGTCTATGACCTCAGACCTTGGATATTCCAGGATGAGATGGTGAGGACTTTGTGTTCCATAGTGTCTATGACCTCAGACCTTGGATATTCCAGGATGAGATGTTGAAGACTTTGTGTTCCATAGTGTCTATGACCTCAGACCTTGGATATTCCTGGACGAGATGGTGAAGACTTTGTGTTCCATAGTGTCTATGACCTCAGACCTTGGATATTCCAGGATGAGATGGTGAAGACTTTGTGTTCCATAGTGTCTATGACCTCAGACCTTGGATATTCCAGGATGAGATGGTGAGGACTTTGTGTTCCATAGTGTCTATGACCTCAGACCTTGGATATTCCAGGATGAGATGTTGAAGACTTTGTGTTCCATAGTGTCTATGACCTCAGACCTTGGATATTCCAGGAAGACATAGTGAAGACTTTGTGTTCCATAGTGTCTATGACCTCAGACCTTGGATATTCCAGGATGAGATATTGAAGACTTTGTGTTCCATAGTGTCTATGACCTGAGACCTTGGATATTCCTGGACGAGATGGTGAAGACTTTGTGTTCCATAGTGTCTATGACCTCAGACCTTGAATATTCCAGGATGAGATGGTGAGGACTTTGTGTTCCATAGTGTCTATGACCTCAGACCTTGGATATTCCAGGAAGACATAGTGAAGACTTTGTGTTCCATAGTGTCTATGACCTCAGACCTTGGATATTCCAGGATGAGATGGTGAGGACTTTGTGTTCCATAGTGTCTATGACCTCAGACCTTGGATATTCCAGGATGAGATGTTGAAGACTTTGTGTTCCATAGTGTCTATGACCTCAGACCTTGGATATTCCAGGATGAGATGGTGAAGACTTTGTTTTCCATAGTGTCTATGACCTCAGACCTTGGATATTCCTGGACGAGATGGTGAAGACTTTGTGTTCCATAGTGTCTATGACCTCAGACCTTGGATATTCCAGGATGAGATGGTGAAGACTGTGTTCCATAGTGTCTATGACCTCAGACCTTGGATATTCCACGATGAGATGGTGAAGACATTGTGTTCCATAGTGTCTATGACCTCAGACCTTGGATATTCCAGGATGAGATGTTGAAGACTTTGTGTTCCATAGTGTCTATGACCTCAGACCTTGGATATTCCAGGATGAGATGTTGAAGACTTTGTGTTCCATATTGTCTATGACCTCAGACCTTGGATATTCCAGGATGAGATGGTGAAGACTTTGTGTTCCATAGTGTCTATGACCTCAGACCTTGGATATTCCAGGATGACTTAGTGAAGACTTTGTGTTCCATAGTGTCTATGACCTCAGACCTTGGATATTCCAGGATGATATATTGAAGACTTTGTGTTCCATAGTGTCTATGACCTCAGACCTTGGATATTCCAAGATGAGATGTTGAAGCCGTTGTGTTCCATAGTCCAGGATGAGATGGTGAAGACTTTGTGTTCCATAGTGTCTATGACGTCAGACCTTGGATACTCCAGGATGACATAGTGAAGACTTTGTGTTCCATAGTGTCTATGATCTCAGACCTTGGATATTCCAGGATGAGATGGTGAAGACTTTGTGTTCCATAGTGTCTATGACCTCAGACCTTGGATATTCCACGATGAGATGGTGAAGACATTGTGTTCCATAGTGTCTATGACCTCAGACCTTGGATATTCCAGGATGACTTAGTGAAGACTTTGTGTTCCATCGTGTCTATGACCTCAGACCTTGGATATTCCAGGATGAGATAGTGAATTCTTTGTTTTCTATAGTGTCTATGACCTCAGACCTTGGATATTCCAGGATGAGATGTTGAAGCCTTTGTGTTCCATAGTCCAGATTGAGATGGTGAAGACTTTGTGTTTCATAGTGTCTATGACCTCAGACAGTGGATATTCCAGGATGACATAGTGAAAACTTTGTGTTCTATCTTTCTATGACCTCAGACCTTGGATATTCCAGGACGAGATGGTGACGACTTTGTGTTCCATAGTGTCTATGACCTCAGACCTTGGATATTCCAGGATGAGATGGTGAAAACTTTGTGTTCCATCGTGTCTATGACCTCAGACATTGGATATTCCAGGATGAGATGGTGAAGACTTTGTGTTCTATAGTGTCTATGACCTCAGACCTTGGATATTCCAAGATGAGATGTTGAAGCCGTTGTGTTCCATAGTGTTCCATAGTCCAGGATGAGATGGTGAAGACTTTGTGTTCCATCGTGTCTATGATCTCAGACCTTGGATACTCCAGGATGACTTAGTGAAGACTTTGTGTTCCATAGTGTCTATGATCTCAGACCTTGGATACTCCAGGATGACTTAGTGAAGACTTTGTGTTCCATAGTGTCTATGACGTCAGACCTTGGATACTCCAGGATGACATATTGAAGACTTTGTGTTCCATAGTGTCTATGATCTCAGACCTTGGATACTCCAGGATGACTTAGTGAAGACTTTGTGTTCCATAGTGTCTATGACCTCAGACCTTGGATATTCCAGGATGACATATTGAAGACTTTGTGTTCCATAGTGTCTATGATCTCAGACCTTGGATACTCCAGGATGACTTAGTGAAGACTTTGTGTTCCATAGTGTCTATGATCTCAGACCTTGGATATTCCAGGATGAGATGGTGAAGACTTTGTGTTCCATTGTGTCTATGACCTCAGACCTTGGATATTCCAAGATGAGATGTTGAAGCCGTTGTGTTCCATAGTCCAGGATGAGATGGTGAAGACTTTGTGTTCCATAGTGTCTATGACGTCAGACCTTGGATACTCCAGGATGACATAGTGAAGACTTTGTGTTCCATAGTGTCTATGATCTCAGACCTTGGATATTCCAGGATGAGATGGTGAAGACTTTGTGTTCCATAGTGTCTATGACCTCAGACCTTGGATATTCCACGATGAGATGGTGAAGACATTGTGTTCCATAGTGTCTATGACCTCAGACCTTGGATATCCCAGGATGACTTAGTGAATTCTTTGTTTTCTATAGTGTCTATGACCTCAGACCTTGGATATTCCAGGATGAGATGTTGAAGCCTTTGTGTTCCATAGTCCAGATTGAGATGGTGAAGACTTTGTGTTTCATAGTGTCTATGACCTCAGACCTTGGATATTCCAGGATGACATAGTGAAAACTTTGTGTTCCATCTTTTCTATGACCTCAGACAGTGGATATTCCAGGATGACTTAGTGAAGACGTTGTGTTCCATAGTGTCTATGACCTCAGACCTTGGATATTCCAGGATGAGATGGTGAAGACTTTGTGTTCCATAGTGTCTATGACCTCAGACCTTGGATATTCCAGGACGAGATGGTGACGACTTTGTGTTCCATAGTGTCTATGACCTCAGACCTTGGATATTCCAGGATGAGATGGTGAAAACTTTGTGTTCCATAGTGTCTATGACCTCAGACCTTGTATATTCCTGGATGTCTTAGTGAAGATTTTGTGTTCCATAGTGTCTATGACCTCAGACAGTGGATATTCCAGGATGACTTAGTGAAGACTTTGTGTTCCATAGTGTCTATGACCCCAGACCTTGGATATTCCAGGATGAGATGGTGAAGACTTTGTGTTCCATAGTGTCTATGACCTCAGACCTTGGATATTCCAGGACGAGATGGTGAAGACTTTGTGTTCTATAGTGTCTATGACCTCAGACCTTGGATATTCCAGGATGATATATTGAAGACTTTGTGTTCCATAGTGTCTATGACCTCAGACCTTGGATATTCCAGGATGAGATGGTGAGGACTTTGTGTTCCATAGTGTCTATGACCTCAGACCTTGGATATTCCACGATGAGATGGTGAAGACATTGTGTTCCATAGTGTCTATGACCTCAGACCTTGGATATTCCAGGAAGACATAGTGAAGACTTTGTGTTCCATAGTGTCTATGACCTCAGACCTTGGATATTCCAGGATGAGATGGTGAGGACTTTGTGTTCCATAGTGTCTATGACCTCAGACCTTGGATATTCCAGGATGAGATGTTGAAGACTTTGTGTTCCATAGTGTCTATGACCTCAGACCTTGGATATTCCAGGATGAGATGGTGAAGACTTTGTTTTCCATAGTGTCTATGACCTCAGACCTTGGATATTCCTGGACGAGATGGTGAAGACTTTGTGTTCCATAGTGTCTATGACCTCAGACCTTGGATATTCCAGGATGAGATGGTGAAGACTGTGTTCCATAGTGTCTATGACCTCAGACCTTGGATATTCCAGGATGAGATATTGAAGACTTTGTGTTCCATAGTGTCTATGACCTCAGACCTTGGATATTCCAGGATGAGATGGTGAGGACTTTGTGTTCCATAGTGTCTATGACCTCAGACCTTGGATATTCCAGGAAGACATAGTGAAGACTTTGTGTTCCATAGTGTCTATGACCTCAGACCTTGGATATTCCAGGATGAGATGTTGAAGACTTTGTGTTCCATAGTGTCTATGACCTCAGACCTTGGATATTCCAGGAAGACATAGTGAAGACTTTGTGTTCCATAGTGTCTATGACCTCAGACCTTGGATATTCCAGGATGAGATGGTGAGGACTTTGTGTTCCATAGTGTCTATGACCTCAGACCTTGGATATTCCAGGATGAGATGTTGAAGACTTTGTGTTCCATAGTGTCTATGACCTCAGACCTTGGATATTCCTGGACGAGATGGTGAAGACTTTGTGTTCCATAGTGTCTATGACCTCAGACCTTGGATATTCCAGGATGAGATGGTGAAGACTTTGTGTTCCATAGTGTCTATGACCTCAGACCTTGGATATTCCAGGATGAGATGGTGAGGACTTTGTGTTCCATAGTGTCTATGACCTCAGACCTTGGATATTCCAGGATGAGATGTTGAAGACTTTGTGTTCCATAGTGTCTATGACCTCAGACCTTGGATATTCCAGGAAGACATAGTGAAGACTTTGTGTTCCATAGTGTCTATGACCTCAGACCTTGGATATTCCAGGATGAGATATTGAAGACTTTGTGTTCCATAGTGTCTATGACCTGAGACCTTGGATATTCCTGGACGAGATGGTGAAGACTTTGTGTTCCATAGTGTCTATGACCTCAGACCTTGAATATTCCAGGATGAGATGGTGAGGACTTTGTGTTCCATAGTGTCTATGACCTCAGACCTTGGATATTCCAGGAAGACATAGTGAAGACTTTGTGTTCCATAGTGTCTATGACCTCAGACCTTGGATATTCCAGGATGAGATGGTGAGGACTTTGTGTTCCATAGTGTCTATGACCTCAGACCTTGGATATTCCAGGATGAGATGTTGAAGACTTTGTGTTCCATAGTGTCTATGACCTCAGACCTTGGATATTCCAGGATGAGATGGTGAAGACTTTGTTTTCCATAGTGTCTATGACCTCAGACCTTGGATATTCCTGGACGAGATGGTGAAGACTTTGTGTTCCATAGTGTCTATGACCTCAGACCTTGGATATTCCAGGATGAGATGGTGAAGACTGTGTTCCATAGTGTCTATGACCTCAGACCTTGGATATTCCACGATGAGATGGTGAAGACATTGTGTTCCATAGTGTCTATGACCTCAGACCTTGGATATTCCAGGATGAGATGTTGAAGACTTTGTGTTCCATAGTGTCTATGACCTCAGACCTTGGATATTCCAGGATGAGATGTTGAAGACTTTGTGTTCCATAGTGTCTATGACCTCAGACCTTGGATATTCCAGGAAGACATAGTGAAGACTTTGTGTTCCATAGTGTTTATGACCTCAGACCTTGGATATTCCAGGATGAGATGTTGAAGACTTTGTGTTCCATAGTGTCTATGACCTCAGACCTTGGATATTCCAGGAAGACATAGTGAAGACTTTGTGTTCCATAGTGACTATGACCTCAGACCTTGGATATTCCAGGATGAGATGTTGAAGACTTTGTGTTCCATAGTGTCTATGACCTCAGACCTTGGATATTCCAGGAAGACATAGTGAAGACTTTGTGTTCCATAGTGTCTATGACCTCAGACCTTGGATATTCCTGGACGAGATGGTGAAGACTTTGTGTTCCATAGTGTCTATGACCTCAGACCTTGGAGATTCCAGGATGAGATGGTGAGGACTTTGTGTTCCATAGTGTCTATGACCTCAGACCTTGCATATTCCAGGATGAGATGTTGAAGACTTTGTGTTCCATATTGTCTATGACCTCAGACCTTGGATATTCCAGGATGAGATGGTGAAGACTTTGTGTTCCATAGTGTCTATGACCTCAGACCTTGGATATTCCAGGATGACTTAGTGAAGACTTTGTGTTCCATAGTGTCTATGACCTCAGACCTTGGATATTCCAGGATGATATATTGAAGACTTTGTGTTCCATAGTGTCTATGACCTCAGACCTTGGATATTCCAGGATGAGATGGTGAGGACTTTGTGTTCCATAGTGTCTATGACCTCAGACCTTGGATATTCCAGGATGAGATGTTGAAGACTTTGTGTTCCATAGTGTCTATGACCTCAGACCTTGGATATTCCAGGAAGACATAGTGAAGACTTTGTGTTCCATAGTGTCTATGACCTCAGACCTTGGATATTCCAGGATGAGATATTGAAGACTTTGTGTTCCATAGTGTCTATGACCTGAGACCTTGGATATTCCTGGACGAGATGGTGAAGACTTTGTGTTCCATAGTGTCTATGACCTCAGACCTTGGATATTCCAGGATGAGATGGTGAAGACTTTGTGTTCCATAGTGTCTATGACCTCAGACCTTGGATATTCCAGGATGAGATGGTGAGGACTTTGTGTTCCATAGTGTCTATGACCTCAGACCTTGGATATTCCAGGATGAGATGTTGAAGACTTTGTGTTCCATAGTGTCTATGACCTCAGACCTTGGATATTCCAGGAAGACATAGTGAAGACTTTGTGTTCCATAGTGTCTATGACCTCAGACCTTGGATATTCCAGGATGAGATATTGAAGACTTTGTGTTCCATAGTGTCTATGACCTGAGACCTTGGATATTCCTGGACGAGATGGTGAAGACTTTGTGTTCCATAGTGTCTATGACCTCAGACCTTGGATATTCCAGGATGACTTAGTGAAGACTTTGTGTTCCATAGTGTCTATGACCTCAGACCTTGGATATTCCAAGATGAGATGTTGAAGCCGTTGTGTTCCATAGTCCAGGATGAGATGGTGAAGACTTTGTGTTCCATAGTGTCTATGACGTCAGACCTTGGATACTCCAGGATGACATAGTGAAGACTTTGTGTTCCATAGTGTCTATGATCTCAGACCTTGGATATTCCAGGATGAGATGGTGAAGACTTTGTGTTCCATAGTGTCTATGACCTCAGACCTTGGATATTCCAGGATGAGATGTTGAAGACTTTGTGTTCCATAGTGTCTATGACCTCAGACCTTGAATATTCCAGGATGAGATGGTGAGGACTTTGTGTTCCATAGTGTCTATGACCTCAGACCTTGGATATTCCAGGAAGACATAGTGAAGACTTTGTGTTCCATAGTGTCTATGACCTCAGACCTTGGATATTCCAGGATGAGATGGTGAGGACTTTGTGTTCCATAGTGTCTATGACCTCAGACCTTGGATATTCCAGGATGAGATGTTGAAGACTTTGTGTTCCATAGTGTCTATGACCTCAGACCTTGGATATTCCAGGATGAGATGGTGAAGACTTTGTTTTCCATTGTGTCTATGACCTCAGACCTTGGATATTCCTGGACGAGATGGTGAAGACTTTGTGTTCCATAGTGTCTATGACCTCAGACCTTGGATATTCCAGGATGAGATGGTGAAGACTGTGTTCCATAGTGTCTATGACCTCAGACCTTGGATATTCCACGATGAGATGGTGAAGACATTGTGTTCCATAGTGTCTATGACCTCAGACCTTGGATATTCCAGGATGAGATGTTGAAGACTTTGTGTTCCATAGTGTCTATGACCTCAGACCTTGGATATTCCAGGATGACTTAGTGAAGACTTTGTGTTCCATAGTGTCTATGACCTCAGACCTTGGATATTCCAAGATGAGATGTTGAAGCCGTTGTGTTCCATAGTCCAGGATGAGATGGTGAAGACTTTGTGTTCCATAGTGTCTATGACGTCAGACCTTGGATACTCCAGGATGACATAGTGAAGACTTTGTGTTCCATAGTGTCTATGATCTCAGACCTTGGATATTCCAGGATGAGATGGTGAAGACTTTGTGTTCCATAGTGTCTATGACCTCAGACCTTGGATATTCCACGATGAGATGGTGAAGACATTGTGTTCCATAGTGTCTATGACCTCAGACAGTGGATATTCCAGGATGACATAGTGAAAACTTTGTGTTCTATCTTTTCTATGACCTCAGACCTTGGATATTCCAGGACGAGATGGTGACGACTTTGTGTTCCATAGTGTCTATGACCTCAGACCTTGGATATTCCAGGATGAGATGGTGAAAACTTTGTGTTCCATCGTGTCTATGACCTCAGACATTGGATATTCCAGGATGAGATGGTGAAGACTTTGTGTTCTATAGTGTCTATGACCTCAGACCTTGGATATTCCAAGATGAGATGTTGAAGCCGTTGTGTTCCATAGTGTTCCATAGTCCAGGATGAGATGGTGAAGACTTTGTGTTCCATCGTGTCTATGATCTCAGACCTTTGATACTCCAGGATGACTTAGTGAAGACTTTGTGTTCCATAGTGTCTATGATCTCAGACCTTGGATACTCCAGGATGACTTAGTGAAGACTTTGTGTTCCATAGTGTCTATGACGTCAGACCTTGGATACTCCAGGATGACATATTGAAGACTTTGTGTTCCATAGTGTCTATGATCTCAGACCTTGGATACTCCAGGATGACTTAGTGAAGACTTTGTGTTCCATAGTGTCTATGACCTCAGACCTTGGATATTCCAGGATGACATATTGAAGACTTTGTGTTCCATAGTGTCTATGATCTCAGACCTTGGATACTCCAGGATGACTTAGTGAAGACTTTGTGTTCCATAGTGTCTATGATCTCAGACCTTGGATATTCCAGGATGAGATGGTGAAGACTTTGTGTTCCATCGTGTCTATGACCTCAGACCTTGGATATTCCAAGATGAGATGTTGAAGCCGTTGTGTTCCATAGTCCAGGATGAGATGGTGAAGACTTTGTGTTCCATAGTGTCTATGACGTCAGACCTTGGATACTCCAGGATGACATAGTGAAGACTTTGTGTTCCATAGTGTCTATGATCTCAGACCTTGGATATTCCAGGATGAGATGGTGAAGACTTTGTGTTCCATAGTGTCTATGACCTCAGACCTTGGATATTCCACGATGAGATGGTGAAGACATTGTGTTCCATAGTGTCTATGACCTCAGACCTTGGATATCCCAGGATGACTTAGTGAATTCTTTGTTTTCTATAGTGTCTATGACCTCAGACCTTGGATATTCCAGGATGAGATGTTGAAGCCTTTGTGTTCCATAGTCCAGATTGAGATGGTGAAGACTTTGTGTTTCATAGTGTCTATGACCTCAGACCTTGGATATTCCAGGATGACATAGTGAAAACTTTGTGTTCCATCTTTTCTATGACCTCAGACAGTGGATATTCCAGGATGACTTAGTGAAGACGTTGTGTTCCATAGTGTCTATGACCTCAGACCTTGGATATTCCAGGATGAGATGGTGAAGACTTTGTGTTCCATAGTGTCTATGACCTCAGACCTTGGATATTCCAGGACGAGATGGTGGCGACTTTGTGTTCCATAGTGTCTATGACCTCAGACCTTGGATATTCCAGGATGAGATGGTGAAAACTTTGTGTTCCATAGTGTCTATGACCTCAGACCTTGTATATTCCTGGATGTCTTAGTGAAGATTTTGTGTTCCATAGTGTCTATGACCTCAGACAGTGGATATTCCAGGATGACATAGTGAAGACTTTGTGTTCCATAGTGTCTATGACCTCAGACCTTGGATATTCCAGGATGAGATGGTGAAGACTTTGTGTTCCATAGTGTCTATGACCTCAGACCTTGGATATTCCAGGACGAGATGGTGACGACTTTGTGTTCCATAGTGTCTATGACCTCAGACCTTGGATATTCCAGGATGAGATGGTGAAAACTTTGTGTTCCATAGTGTCTATGACCTCAGACCTTGTATATTCCTGGATGTCTTAGTGAAGATTTTGTGTTCCATAGTGTCTATGACCTCAGACAGTGGATATTCCAGGATGACATAGTGAAGACTTTGTGTTCCATAGTGTCTATGATCTCAGACCTTGGATATTCCAGGATGAGATGGTGAAGACTTTGTGTTCCATAGTGTCTATGACCTCAGACCTTGGATATTCCACGATGAGATGGTGAAGACATTGTGTTCCATAGTGTCTATGACCTCAGACAGTGGATATTCCAGGATGACATAGTGAAAACTTTGTGTTCTATCTTTCTATGACCTCAGACCTTGGATATTCCAGGACGAGATGGTGACGACTTTGTGTTCCATAGTGTCTATGACCTCAGACCTTGGATATTCCAGGATGAGATGGTGAAAACTTTGTGTTCCATCGTGTCTATGACCTCAGACATTGGATATTCCAGGATGAGATGGTGAAGACTTTGTGTTCTATAGTGTCTATGACCTCAGACCTTGGATATTCCAAGATGAGATGTTGAAGCCGTTGTGTTCCATAGTGTTCCATAGTCCAGGATGAGATGGTGAAGACTTTGTGTTCCATCGTGTCTATGATCTCAGACCTTGGATACTCCAGGATGACTTAGTGAAGACTTTGTGTTCCATAGTGTCTATGATCTCAGACCTTGGATACTCCAGGATGACTTAGTGAAGACTTTGTGTTCCATAGTGTCTATGACGTCAGACCTTGGATACTCCAGGATGACATATTGAAGACTTTGTGTTCCATAGTGTCTATGATCTCAGACCTTGGATACTCCAGGATGACTTAGTGAAGACTTTGTGTTCCATAGTGTCTATGACCTCAGACCTTGGATATTCCAGGATGACATATTGAAGACTTTGTGTTCCATAGTGTCTATGATCTCAGACCTTGGATACTCCAGGATGACTTAGTGAAGACTTTGTGTTCCATAGTGTCTATGATCTCAGACCTTGGATATTCCAGGATGAGATGGTGAAGACTTTGTGTTCCATCGTGTCTATGACCTCAGACCTTGGATATTCCAAGATGAGATGTTGAAGCCGTTGTGTTCCATAGTCCAGGATGAGATGGTGAAGACTTTGTGTTCCATAGTGTCTATGACGTCAGACCTTGGATACTCCAGGATGACATAGTGAAGACTTTGTGTTCCATAGTGTCTATGATCTCAGACCTTGGATATTCCAGGATGAGATGGTGAAGACTTTGTGTTCCATAGTGTCTATGACCTCAGACCTTGGATATTCCACGATGAGATGGTGAAGACATTGTGTTCCATAGTGTCTATGACCTCAGACCTTGGATATCCCAGGATGACTTAGTGAATTCTTTGTTTTCTATAGTGTCTATGACCTCAGACCTTGGATATTCCAGGATGAGATGTTGAAGCCTTTGTGTTCCATAGTCCAGATTGAGATGGTGAAGACTTTGTGTTTCATAGTGTCTATGACCTCAGACCTTGGATATTCCAGGATGACATAGTGAAAACTTTGTGTTCCATCTTTTCTATGACCTCAGACAGTGGATATTCCAGGATGACTTAGTGAAGACGTTGTGTTCCATAGTGTCTATGACCTCAGACCTTGGATATTCCAGGATGAGATGGTGAAGACTTTGTGTTCCATAGTGTCTATGACCTCAGACCTTGGATATTCCAGGACGAGATGGTGACGACTTTGTGTTCCATAGTGTCTATGACCTCAGACCTTGGATATTCCAGGATGAGATGGTGAAAACTTTGTGTTCCATAGTGTCTATGACCTCAGACCTTGTATATTCCTGGATGTCTTAGTGAAGATTTTGTGTTCCATAGTGTCTATGACCTCAGACAGTGGATATTCCAGGATGACTTAGTGAAGACTTTGTGTTCCATAGTGTCTATGACCCCAGACCTTGGATATTCCAGGATGAGATGGTGAAGACTTTGTGTTCCATAGTGTCTATGACCTCAGACCTTGGATATTCCAGGACGAGATGGTGAAGACTTTGTGTTCTATAGTGTCTATGACCTCAGACCTTGGATATTCCAGGATGACTTAGTGAAGACTTTGTGTTCCATCGTGTCTATGACCTCAGACATTGGATATTCCAGGATGAGATGGTGAAGACTTTGTGTTCTATAGTGTCTATGACCTCAGACCTTGGATATTCCAAGATGAGATGTTGAAGCCGTTGTGTTCCATAGTGTTCCAAATTCCAGGATGAGATGGTGAAGACTTTGTGTTCCATAGTGTCTATGACCTCAGACCTTGGATATTCCAGGATGACTTAGTGAAGATTTTGTGTTCCATAGTGTCTATGACCTCAGACCTTGGATATTCCAGGAAGAGATGGTGACGACTTTGTGTTCCATAGTGTCTATGACCCCAGACCTTGGATATTCCAGGATGAGATGGTGAAGACATTGTGTTCCATAGTGTCTATGACCTCAGACCTTGGATATTCCAGGATGACATAGTGAAGACTTTGTGTTCCATAGTGTCTATGATCTCAGACCTTGGATATTCCAGGATGAGATGGTGAAGACGTTGTGTTCCATAGTCCAGGATGAGATGGTGAAGACTTTGTGTTCCATAGTGTCTATGACGTCAGACCTTGGATACTCCAGGATGACATAGTGAAGACTCTTGTGTTCCATAGTGTCTATGACTCCCCAGACCTTGATATTCCACGATGAGATGGTGAAGACATTGTGTTCTATATGTCTATGACTCAGATCTTGGATATTCCAGGATGACTTAGTGAAGACTTTGTGTTCCATCGTGTCTATGACTCAGACCTTGAGTTAGTTCCAGGATGAGATAGTGAATTCTTTTGTTTTCTATAGTGTCTATGACCTCAGACCTTGATATTCAGGATGAGATGCTGAAGCCTTTGTGTTCCATAGTCCAGATTGAGATGGTGAAGACTTTGTGTTTCATAGTGTCTATGACCTCAGACCTTGGATATTCCAGGATGACAGCAGTGAAAACTTTGTGTTCCATCTTTCTATGACCCTATAGTGGATATTCCAGGATGACTTAGTGAAGACGTTGTGTTCCATAGTGTCTATGACCTCAGACCTTGGATATTCCAGGATGAGATGGTGAAGACTTTGTGTTCCATAGTGTCTATGACTCAGACCTTGGATATTCCAGACGAGATGCAGGACGCACTTGTGTTCCATAGTACCCATGACCTCAGACCTTGGATATTCCAGGATGAGATGGTGAAAACTTTGTGTTCCATAGTGTCAAGGACCTCAGACCTTGTATATTCCTGATGTCTTAGTGAAGATTTTGTGTTCCATAGTGTTTATGACCTCAGACAGTGAGGCTCCAGGATGACTTATGAAGACTTTGTGTTCCATAGTGTCTATGACCCCAGACCTTGGATATTCCAGGATGAGATGGTGAAGACTTTGTGTTCCATAGTGTCTATGACCTCAGACCTTGGATATTCCAGGACTAGATGGTAACATTTTGTGTTCTATAGTGTCTATGACCTCAGATCTTGAGATATATTCAAGATGAGATGTTGAAGCTGCTGTGTTCCATAGTGTTCCATATTCAAGATGATGGTGAAGACTTTGTGTTCCATAGTGTCTATGACCTCAGACCTGGATATTCCAGGATGACTTAGTGAAGATTTTGTGTTCCAGTGTCATAACCTCAGACCTTGGATATTCCAGGACTAGATGGTAGGATTTACTTTGTGTTCCATAGTGTCTATGACCCCAGACCTTGGATATTCCAGGATGAGATGGTGAAGACTGTGTCTATAGTGTCTGACCCAGACCTTGGATATTCCAGATGACACAGTGAAGACTTTGTGTTCAGCAGTGTCTAAGTGACCTCAGACCCTTGGGATATTCCAGGATGACTTAGTGAAGACTTCTTGTGTCTCCATAGTGTCATGACGCTACAGACCTTGGATACTCCAGGATGACATAGTGGAAGACTTTAGTTCCATAGTGTCTATGATTCCAGACCTTGGATATTCCAGGATGAGATGGTGAAGACTCTTTGTGTTCATAGTGCCTATGACCTCAGACCTTGGATATTCCACGATGAGATGGTGAAGACATTGTGTCTCCATAGTGTCTACACCTCAGACCTGGATATTCCAGATGACTTAGTGAAGTGACTTCAGGTTCCATCGTGTCTATGACCTCAGACCTTGAGATATTCCTGGATGTCTTAGTGAAGATTTTGTGTTCCAGTAGTGTCTATGACCCCAGACCTTGGATATTCCAGGATGAGATGGCAGATCATAGGTTCCATAGTGTCTATGACCTCAGACCTTGGATATTCCAGACGAGATGGGTAGACTTTAGGTTTGGCAAAGTGTCTATGACCTTCAGACCTGGATATTCCAGGATGACTTAGTGAAGACTTTGTGTTCCATCTGCTCGCGACCTCAGACATTGGATATTCCAGGATGAGATGGTGAAGACTTGTGTTCTATAGTGTCTATGGACTCCAGACCTTGATATTCCAAGATGAGATGTTGAAGCCAAGTAGGTGTTCCATATAGTGTTCCATAGTCCAGGATGAGATGGTGAAGACTTTGTGTTCCATCGTGTCTATGATCTCCAGACCTTGATACTCCAGTAGACGACTTAGTAAAGGACTTTAGTTCCATAGTGTTCATGATCTCAGACCTTGGATACCCAGGATGACTCTTAGTGAAGACTTTGTGTTCCATAGTGTCTATGACGCTGTAACTTTGGATACCCAGATGACATATTAGTACTTTGTGTTCCATAGTGTCTATGATCTCAGACCTGGATACTCCAGGATGACTTTAGTGAAGACTTTGTGTTAAATAGTGTCTATGACTCAGACCTTGGATATTCCAGGATGACTTAGTGAAGATTTTGTGTTCCACAGTGTCTATGACCTCAGACCTTGATATTCCAGGATGACATAGTGAAGACTTCTGTGTTCCATAGTGTCTATGACCTCAGACTCCTGGATATTCCATACCCAGATGGTGACTTCCACTTTGTGTTCCATAGTGTCTATGACCTCAGACCTTGGATATTCCAGGGGATGAGATGGGTGAAACTTTGTGTTCAGTGTCTAAGTGACCTCAGACCTTGTATATTCCTGATGTTCGGTGAAGATTTTGTGTTCCATAGTGTTTATGACCTCAGACAGTGGATATTCCAGGATGACTTAGTGAAGACTTTGTGTTCCATAGTGTCTATGACCCCAGACCTTGGATATTCCAGTGATGAGATGGTGAAGACTTTGGTCGATAGTGTCTATGACCAGACCTTGGATATTCCAGGACGAGATGGTGAAGACTTTTGTGTTCTATAGTACTATGACCTCAGACCTGATATTCCCAAGATGAGATGTTGAAGTCAAGTGTGTTCCATAGTGTCTCCATATTCCAGGATGAGATGGTGAAGACTTGTTCCATAGTGTCTATGACCCCAGACCTTGGATATTCTGAGACGACTTAGTGAAGATTTTGTGTTCCATAGTGTCTATAACTCAGACCTTGGATATTCCAGGACTAGATGGTGACGATTTGTGTTCCATAGTGTCTATGACCCCAGACCCTTGATATTCCAGATGAGATGGTGAAGACTTAGGTTCCATAGTGTCTAAGTGACTCCCAGACCTTGGATATTCCAGGATGATGATAGTGAAGTGACTTTAGGGTTCCATAGTGTCTACAGTGACCTCAGACCTTGGATATTCCAGGATGACTTAGTGAAGACTTTGTGTTCCATAGGTGTCTATGACGCCAGACCTTGGATACTCCAGGATGACATATAGTGAAGACTTTGTGTTCCATAGTGTCTATGATCTCAGACCTTGGATATTCCCAGATGAGATGGTATGACTTTGTGTTCCATAGTGCCTAAGTGACCCTCAGACCTTGGATATTCTAAATGATGAGATGGTGAAGACATTGTGGTTCATATGTCTATGACCTCAGACCTTGGATATTCCAGGATGACTTAGTGAAGACTTTGTGTTCCATCGTGTCTATGACCTCAGACCTTGGATATTCCAAGATGAGATGTTGAAGCCGTTGTGTTCCATAGTGTTCCATATTCCAGGATGAGATGGTGAAGACTTTGTGTTCCATAGTGTCTATGACCTCAGACCTTGGATATTCCAGGATGACTTAGTGAAGATTTTGTGTTCCATAGTGTCTATAACCTCAGACCTTGGATATTCCAGGACGAGATGGTGACGACTTTGTGTTCCATAGTGTCTATGACCCCAGACCTTGGATATTCCAGGATGAGATGGTGAAGACTTTGTGTTCCATAGTGTCTATGACCTCAGACCTTGGATATTCCAGGATGACATAGTGAAGACTTTGTGTTCCATAGTGTCTATGACCTCAGACCTTGGATATTCCAGGATGACTTAGTGAAGACTTTGTGTTCCATAGTGTCTATGACGTCAGACCTTGGATACTCCAGGATGACATAGTGAAGACTTTGTGTTCCATAGTGTCTATGATCTCAGACCTTGGATATTCCAGGATGAGATGGTGAAGACTTTGTGTTCCATAGTGCCTATGACCTCAGACCTTGGATATTCCACGATGAGATGGTGAAGACATTGTGTTCCATAGTGTCTATGACCTCAGACCTTGGATATTCCAGGATGACTTAGTGAAGACTTTGTGTTCCATCGTGTCTATGACCTCAGACCTTGGATATTCCTGGATGTCTTAGTGAAGATTTTGTGTTCCATAGTGTCTATGACCTCAGACCTTGGATATTCCAGGATGACATAGTGAAGACTTTGTGTTCCATAGTGTCTATGATCTCAGACCTTGGATATTCCAGGATGAGATGGTGAAGACTTTGTGTTCCATCGTGTCTATGACCTCAGACCTTGGATATTCCAAGATGAGATGTTGAAGCCGTTGTGTTCCATAGTCCAGGATGAGATGGTGAAGACTTTGTGTTCCATAGTGTCTATGACGTCAGACCTTGGATACTCCAGGATGACATAGTGAAGACTTTGTGTTCCATAGTGTCTATGATCTCAGACCTTGGATATTCCAGGATGAGATGGTGAAGACTTTGTGTTCCATAGTGTCTATGACCCCAGACCTTGGATATTCCACGATGAGATGGTGAAGACATTGTGTTCCATAGTGTCTATGACCTCAGACCTTGGATATTCCAGGATGACTTAGTGAAGACTTTGTGTTCCATCGTGTCTATGACCTCAGACCTTGGATATTCCAGGATGAGATAGTGAATTCTTTTTTTTCTATAGTGTCTATGACCTCAGACCTTGGATATTCCAGGATGAGATGTTGAAGCCTTTGTGTTCCATAGTCCAGATTGAGATGGTGAAGACTTTGTGTTTCATAGTGTCTATGACCTCAGACCTTGGATATTCCAGGATGACATAGTGAAAACTTTGTGTTCCATCTTTTCTATGACCTCAGACAGTGGATATTCCAGGATGACTTAGTGAAGACGTTGTGTTCCATAGTGTCTATGACCTCAGACCTTGGATATTCCAGGATGAGATGGTGAAGACTTTGTGTTCCATAGTGTCTATGACCTCAGACCTTGGATATTCCAGGACGAGATGGTGACGACTTTGTGTTCCATAGTGTCTATGACCTCAGACCTTGGATATTCCAGGATGAGATGGTGAAAACTTTGTGTTCCATAGTGTCTATGACCTCAGACCTTGTATATTCCTGGATGTCTTAGTGAAGATTTTGTGTTCCATAGTGTCTATGACCTCAGACAGTGGATATTCCAGGATGACTTAGTGAAGACTTTGTGTTCCATAGTGTCTATGACCCCAGACCTTGGATATTCCAGGATGAGATGGTGAAGACTTTGTGTTCCATAGTGTCTATGACCTCAGACCTTGGATATTCCAGGACGAGATGGTGAAGACTTTGTGTTCTATAGTGTCTATGACCTCAGACCTTGGATATTCCAGGATGACTTAGTGAAGACTTTGTGTTCCATCGTGTCTATGACCTCAGACATTGGATATTCCAGGATGAGATGGTGAAGACTTTGTGTTCTATAGTGTCTATGACCTCAGACCTTGGATATTCCAAGATGAGATGTTGAAGCCGTTGTGTTCCATAGTGTTCCATAGTCCAGGATGAGATGGTGAAGACTTTGTGTTCCATCGTGTCTATGATCTCAGACCTTGGATACTCCAGGACGACTTAGTGAAGACTTTGTGTTCCATAGTGTCTATGATCTCAGACCTTGGATACTCCAGGATGACTTAGTGAAGACTTTGTGTTCCATAGTGTCTATGACGTCAGACCTTGGATACTCCAGGATGACATATTGAAGACTTTGTGTTCCATAGTGTCTATGATCTCAGACCTTGGATACTCCAGGATGACTTAGTGAAGACTTTGTGTTAAATAGTGTCTATGACCTCAGACCTTGGATATTCCAGGATGACTTAGTGAAGACTTTGTGTTCCATAGTGTCTATGACGTCAGACCTTGGATACTCCAGGATGACATAGTGAAGACTTTGTGTTCCATAGTGTCTATGATCTCAGACCTTGGATATTCCAGGATGAGATGGTGAAGACTTTGTGTTCCATCGTGTCTATGACCTCAGACATTGGATATTCCAGGATGAGATGGTGAAGACTTTGTGTTCTATAGTGTCTATGACCTCAGACCTTGGATATTCCAAGATGAGATGTTGAAGCCATTGTGTTCCATAGTGTTCCATAGTCCAGGATGAGATGGTGAAGACTTTGTGTTCCATCGTGTCTATGATCTCAGACCTTGGATACTCCAGGACGACTTAGTGAAGACTTTGTGTTCCATAGTGTCTATGACCTCAGACCTTGGATATTCCAGGATGACTTAGTGAAGACTTTGTGTTCCATAGTGTCTATGACGTCAGACCTTGGATACTCCAGGATGACATAGTGAAGACTTTGTGTTCCATAGTGTCTATGATCTCAGACCTTGGATATTCCAGGATGAGATGGTGAAGACTTTGTGTTCCATAGTGCCTATCACCTCAGACCTTGGATATTCCACGATGAGATGGTGAAGACATTGTGTTCCATAGTGTCTATGACCTCAGACCTTGGATATTCCAGGATGACTTAGTGAAGACTTTGTGTTCCATCGTGTCTATGACCTCAGACCTTGGATATTCCAGGATGAGATGGTGAAGACTTTGTGTTCCATAGTGTCTATGACCTCAGACCTTGTATATTCCTGGATGTCTTAGTGAAGATTTTGTGTTCCATAGTGTCTATGACCTCAGACCTTGGATATTCCAGGATGACATAGTGAAGACTTTGTGTTCCATAGTGTCTATGATCTCAGACCTTGGATATTCCAGGATGAGATGGTGAAGACTTTGTGTTCCATCGTGTCTATGACCTCAGACCTTGGATATTCCAAGATGAGATGTTGAAGCCGTTGTGTTCCATAGTCCAGGATGAGATGGTGAAGACTTTCTTTGTGTTCCATAGTGTCTATGACGTCAGACCTTGGATACTCCAGGATGACATAGTGAAGACTTTGTGTTCCATAGTGTCTATGATCTCAGACCTTGGATATTCCAGGATGAGATGGTGAAGACTTTGTGTTCCATAGTGTCTATGACCTCAGACCTTGGATATTCCACGATGAGATGGTGAAGACATTGTGTTCCATAGTGTCTATGACCTCAGACCTTGGATATTCCAGGATGACTTAGTGAAGACTTTGTGTTCCATCGTGTCTATGACCTCAGACCTTGGATATTCCAGGATGAGATAGTGAATTCTTTGTTTTCTATAGTGTCTATGACCTCAGACCTTGGATATTCCAGGATGAGATGTTGAAGCCTTTGTGTTCCATAGTCCAGATTGAGATGGTGAAGACTTTGTGTTTCATAGTGTCTATGACCTCAGACCTTGGATATTCCAGGATGACATAGTGAAAACTTTGTGTTCCATCTTTTCTATGACCTCAGACAGTGGATATTCCAGGATGACTTAGTGAAGACGTTGTGTTCCATAGTGTCTATGACCTCAGACCTTGGATATTCCAGGATGAGATGGTGAAGACTTTGTGTTCCATAGTGTTTATGACCTCAGACCTTGGATATTCCAGGACGAGATGGTGACGACTTTGTGTTCCATAGTGTCTATGACCTCAGACCTTGGATATTCCAGGATGAGATGGTGAAAACTTTGTGTTCCATAGTGTCTATGACCTCAGACCTTGTATATTCCTGGATGTCTTAGTGAAGATTTTGTGTTCCATAGTGTCTATGACCTCAGACAGTGGATATTCCAGGATGACTTAGTGAAGACTTTGTGTTCCATAGTGTCTATGACCCCAGACCTTGGATATTCCAGGATGAGATGGTGAAGACTTTGTGTTCCATAGTGTCTATGACCTCAGACCTTGGATATTCCAGGACGAGATGGTGAAGACTTTGTGTTCTATAGTGTCTATGACCACAGACCTTGGATATTCCAGGATGACTTAGTGAAGACTTTGTGTTCCATCGTGTCTATGACCTCAGACATTGGATATTCCAGGATGAGATGGTGAAGACTTTGTGTTCTATAGTGTCTATGACCTCAGACCTTGGATATTCCAAGATGAGATGTTGAAACCGTTGTGTTCCATAGTGTTCCATATTCCAGGATGACTTAGTGAAGATTTTGTGTTCCATAGTGTCTATGACCTCAGACCTTGGATATTCCAGGACGAGATGGTGACGACTTTGTGTTCCATAGTGTCTATGACCCCAGACCTTGGATATTCCAGGATGAGATGGTGAAGACTTTGTGTTCCATAGTGTCTATGACCTCAGACCTTGGATATTCCAGGATGACATAGTGAAGACTTTGTGTTCCATAGTGTCTATGATCTCAGACCTTGGATATTCCAGGATGAGATGGTGAAGACTTTGTGTTCCATCGTGTCTATGACCTCAGACCTTGGATATTCCAAGATGAGATGTTGAAGCCGTTGTGTTCCATAGTCCAGGATGAGATGGTGAAGACTTTGTGTTCCATAGTGTCTATGACGTCAGACCTTGGATACTCCAGGATGACATAGTGAAGACTTTGTGTTCCATAGTGTCTATGATCTCAGACCTTGGATATTCCAGGATGAGATGGTGAAGACTTTGTGTTCCATAGTGTCTATGACCTCAGACCTTGGATATTCCACGATGAGATGGTGAAGACATTGTGTTCCATAGTGTCTATGACCTCAGACCTTGGATATTCCAGGATGACTTAGTGAAGACTTTGTGTTCCATCGTGTCTATGACCTCAGACCTTGGATATTCCAGGATGAGATAGTGAATTCTTTGTTTTCTATAGTGTCTATGACCTCAGACCTTGGATATTCCAGGATGAGATGTTGAAGCCTTTGTGTTCCATAGTCCAGATTGAGATGGTGAAGACTTTGTGTTTCATAGTGTCTATGACCTCAGACCTTGGATATTCCAGGATGACATAGTGAAAACTTTGTGTTCCATCTTTTCTATGACCTCAGACAGTGGATATTCCAGGATGACTTAGTGAAGACGTTGTGTTCCATAGTGTCTATGACCTCAGACCTTGGATATTCCAGGATGACTTAGTGAAGACTTTGTGTTCCATCGTGTCTATGACCTCAGACCTTGGATATTCCAGGATGAGATAGTGAATTCTTTGTTTTCTATAGTGTCTATGACCTCAGACCTTGGATATTCCAGGATGAGATGTTGAAGCCTTTGTGTTCCATAGTCCAGATTGAGATGGTGAAGACTTTGTGTTTCATAGTGTCTATGACCTCAGACCTTGGATATTCCAGGATGACATAGTGAAAACTTTGTGTTCCATCTTTTCTATGACCTCAGACAGTGGATATTCCAGGATGACTTAGTGAAGACGTTGTGTTCCATAGTGTCTATGACCTCAGACCTTGGATATTCCAGGATGAGATGGTGAAGACTTTGTGTTCCATAGTGTTTATGACCTCAGACCTTGGATATTCCAGGACGAGATGGTGACGACTTTGTGTTCCATAGTGTCTATGACCTCAGACCTTGGATATTCCAGGATGAGATGGTGAAAACTTTGTGTTCCATAGTGTCTATGACCTCAGACCTTGTATATTCCTGGATGTCTTAGTGAAGATTTTGTGTTCCATAGTGTCTATGACCTCAGACAGTGGATATTCCAGGATGACTTAGTGAAGACTTTGTGTTCCATAGTGTCTATGACCCCAGACCTTGGATATTCCAGGATGAGATGGTGAAGACTTTGTGTTCCATAGTGTCTATGACCTCAGACCTTGGATATTCCAGGACGAGATGGTGAAGACTTTGTGTTCTATAGTGTCTATGACCACAGACCTTGGATATTCCAGGATGACTTAGTGAAGACTTTGTGTTCCATCGTGTCTATGACCTCAGACATTGGATATTCCAGGATGAGATGGTGAAGACTTTGTGTTCTATAGTGTCTATGACCTCAGACCTTGGATATTCCAAGATGAGATGTTGAAGCCGTTGTGTTCCATAGTGTTCCATATTCCAGGATGACTTAGTGAAGATTTTGTGTTCCATAGTGTCTATGACCTCAGACCTTGGATATTCCAGGACGAGATGGTGACGACTTTGTGTTCCATAGTGTCTATGACCCCAGACCTTGGATATTCCAGGATGAGATGGTGAAGACTTTGTGTTCCATAGTGTCTATGACCTCAGACCTTGGATATTCCAGGATGACATAGTGAAGACTTTGTGTTCCATAGTGTCTATGATCTCAGACCTTGGATATTCCAGGATGAGATGGTGAAGACTTTGTGTTCCATCGTGTCTATGACCTCAGACCTTGGATATTCCAAGATGAGATGTTGAAGCCGTTGTGTTCCATAGTCCAGGATGAGATGGTGAAGACTTTGTGTTCCATAGTGTCTATGACGTCAGACCTTGGATACTCCAGGATGACATAGTGAAGACTTTGTGTTCCATAGTGTCTATGATCTCAGACCTTGGATATTCCAGGATGAGATGGTGAAGACTTTGTGTTCCATAGTGTCTATGACCTCAGACCTTGGATATTCCACGATGAGATGGTGAAGACATTGTGTTCCATAGTGTCTATGACCTCAGACCTTGGATATTCCAGGATGACTTAGTGAAGACTTTGTGTTCCATCGTGTCTATGACCTCAGACCTTGGATATTCCAGGATGAGATAGTGAATTCTTTGTTTTCTATAGTGTCTATGACCTCAGACCTTGGATATTACAGGATGAGATGTTGAAGCCTTTGTGTTCCATAGTCCAGATTGAGATGGTGAAGACTTTGTGTTTCATAGTGTCTATGACCTCAGACCTTGGATATTCCAGGATGACATAGTGAAAACTTTGTGTTCCATCTTTTCTATGACCTCAGACAGTGGATATTCCAGGATGACTTAGTGAAGACGTTGTGTTCCATAGTGTCTATGACCTCAGACCTTGGATATTCCAGGATGAGATGGTGAAGACTTTGTGTTCCATAGTGTCTATGACCTCAGACCTTGGATATTCCAGGACGAGATGGTGACGACTTTGTGTTCCATAGTGTCTATGACCTCAGACCTTGGATATTCCAGGATGAGATGGTGAAAACTTTGTGTTCCATAGTGTCTATGACCTCAGACCTTGTATATTCCTGGATGTCTTAGTGAAGATTTTGTGTTCCATAGTGTCTATGACCTCAGACAGTGGATATTCCAGGATGACTTAGTGAAGACTTTGTGTTCCATAGTGTCTATGACCCCAGACCTTGGATATTCCAGGATGAGATGGTGAAGACTTTGTGTTCCATAGTGTCTATGACCTCAGACCTTGGATATTCCAGGACGAGATGGTGAAGACTTTGTGTTCTATAGTGTCTATGACCTCAGACCTTGGATATTCCAGGATGACTTAGTGAAGACTTTGTGTTCCATCGTGTCTATGACCTCAGACATTGGATATTCCAGGATGAGATGGTGAAGACTTTGTGTTCTATAGTGTCTATGACCTCAGACCTTGGATATTCCAAGATGAGATGTTGAAGCCGTTGTGTTCCATAGTGTTCCATAGTCCAGGATGAGATGGTGAAGACTTTGTGTTCCATCGTGTCTATGATCTCAGACCTTGGATACTCCAGGACGACTTAGTGAAGACTTTGTGTTCCATAGTGTCTATGATCTCAGACCTTGGATACTCCAGGATGACTTAGTGAAGACTTTGTGTTCCATAGTGTCTATGACGTCAGACCTTGGATACTCCAGGATGACATATTGAAGACTTTGTGTTCCATAGTGTCTATGATCTCAGCCCTTGGATACTCCAGGATGACTTAGTGAAGACTTTGTGTTCCATAGTGTCTATGACCTCAGACCTTGGATATTCCAGGATGACTTAGTGAAGACTTTGTGTTCCATAGTGTCTATGACGTCAGACCTTGGATACTCCAGGATGACATAGTGAAGACTTTGTGTTCCATAGTGTCTATGATCTCAGACCTTGGATATTCCAGGATGAGATGGTGAAGACTTTGTGTTCCATAGTGTCTATGACCTCAGACCTTGGATATTCCACGATAAGATGGTGAAGACATTGTGTTCCATAGTGTCTATGACCTCAGACCTTGGATATTCCAGGATGACTTAGTGAAGACTTTGTGTTCCATCGTGTCTATGACCTCAGACCTTGGATATTCCAGGATGAGATGGTGAATTCTTTGTGTTCCATAGTGTCTATGACCTCAGACCTTGAATATTCCAGGATGAGATAGTGAATTCTTTGTTTTCTATAGTGTCTATGACCTCAGACCTTGGATATTCCAGGATGAGATGTTGGAAGCCTTTGTGTTCCATTGTCCAGATTGAGATGGTGAAGACTTTGTGTTTCATAGTGTCTATGACCTCAGACCTTGGATATTCCAGGATGACATAGTGAAAACTTTGTGTTCCATCGTTTCTATGACCTCAGACCTTGGATATTCCAGGATGAGATGTTGAGGACTTTGTGTTCCATAGTGTCTATGATCTCAGACCTTGGATACTCCAGGATGACTTAGTGAAGACTTTGTGTTCCATAGTGTCTATGACCTCAGACCTTGGATATTCCAGGATGAGATGGTGAAGATTTTGTGTTCCATAGTGTCTATGATCTCAGACCTTGGATACTCCAGGATGACTTAGTGAAGACTTTGTGTTCCATAGTGTCTATGATCTCAGACCTTGGATACTCCAGGATGACTTAGTGAAGACTTTGTGTTCCATAGTGTCTATGATCTCAGACCTTGGATACTCCAGGATGACTTAGTGAAGACTTTGTGTTCCATAGTGTCTATGATCTCAGCCCTTGGATACTCCAGGATGACTTAGTGAAGACTTTGTGTTCCATAGTGTCTATGACCTCAGACCTTGGATATTCCAGGATGACTTAGTGAAGACTTTGTGTTCCATAGTGTCTATGACGTCAGACCTTGGATACTCCAGGATGACATAGTGAAGACTTTGTGTTCCATAGTGTCTATGATCTCAGACCTTGGATATTCCAGGATGAGATGGTGAAGACTTTGTGTTCCATAGTGTCTATGACCTCAGACCTTGGATATTCCACAATGAGATGGTGAAGACATTGTGTTCCATAGTGTCTATGACCTCAGACCTTGGATATTCCAGGATGACTTAGTGAAGACTTTGTGTTCCATCGTGTCTATGACCTCAGACCTTGGATATTCCAGGATGAGATGGTGAATTCTTTGTGTTCCATAGTGTCTATGACCTCAGACCTTGAATATTCCAGGATGAGATAGTGAATTCTTTGTTTTCTATAGTGTCTATGACCTCAGACCTTGGATATTCCAGGATGAGATGTTGAAGCCTTTGTGTTCCATTGTCCAGATTGAGATGGTGAAGACTTTGTGTTTCATAGTGTCTATGACCTCAGACCTTGGATATTCCAGGATGACATAGTGAAAACTTTGTGTTCCATCGTTTCTATGACCTCAGACCTTGGATATTCCAGGATGAGATGTTGAGGACTTTGTGTTCCATAGTGTCTATGATCTCAGACCTTGGATACTCCAGGATGACTTAGTGAAGACTTTGTGTTCCATAGTGTCTATGACCTCAGACCTTGTATATTCCAGGATGAGATGGTGAAGATTTTGTGTTCCATAGTGTCTATGATCTCAGACCTTGGATACTCCAGGATGACTTAGTGAAGACTTTGTGTTCCATAGTGTCTATGATCTCAGACCTTGGATACTCCAGGATGACTTAGTGAAGACTTTGTGTTCCATAGTGTCTATGATCTCAGACCTTGGATACTCCAGGATGACTTAGTGAAGACTTTGTGTTCCATAGTGTCTATGATCTCAGACCTTGGATACTCCAGGATGACTTAGTGAAGACTTTGTGTTCCATAGTGTCTATGACGTCAGACCTTGGATACTCCAGGATGACATAGTGAATTCTTTGTGTTCCATAGTCTCTATGACCTCAGACCTTGGATATTCCAGGATGAGATGTTGAAGACTTTGTGTTCCATAGTGTCTATGACCTCAGACCTTGGATATTCCAGGATGACATAGTGAAGACTTTGTGTTCCATCGTGTCTATGACCTCAGACCTTGGATATTCCAGGATGAGATGGTGAAGACTTTGTGTTCCATAGTGTCTATGACCTCAGGGCCGACAAAGGGTCATAAAGTGGCCCTTCACACCTATAGGTGCTACCATGTGACCTCACAGGACTATGAAAGTACTGACTCTCTTAGCCTCCTGTTGGAGCTCTCAACTCTGGACCACCATCTCCAGCAGGCCAACCACAGGCCCTTTACCTTTAATGGTCAGAACTGGTAACTGATAACTTATGGAACAAATACCTTTTTACGGAAGATACACAACATGACCAAAAGTATTTGGACACCTGCTCGTCAAACATCTCATTCCAAAATCATGGACATTAATATGGTGTTGGTCCCCCCCTTGCTGCTATAGTAGCCTCCAATCTTCTGGGAAGGCTTTCCACTAGATGTTGGAACATTGCTGAGGGGACTTGCTTCCCTTCAGCTATGAGCATTAGTGAGGTCAGGCACTGATGTTGGGCGATTAGGCCTGGCTCGCAGTCGGCGTTTCAATTCATCCCAAAGGTGTTCCATGGGGTTGAGGTCAGGGCTCTGTGCAGGCCAGTCAAGTTTTTCCACACCGATCTCGACAAACCATTTCTCTATAGACCTCGCTTTGTGTACGAGGGCATTGTCATGCTGAAACAGGAAAGGGCCGTCCCCAAACGGTTGCCACAAAGTTGGAAGCACAGAATCTTCTAGAATGTCATTGTATGCTGTAGCGTTAAGATTTACCTTCACTGGAACTAAGGGGCCTAGCCTGAACCATGAAAAACATCCCCAGATCATTATTCTTCCTCCACCAAACTTTACAGTTGGCACTATGCATTGGGGCATGTAGCGTTCTCCTGGGCATCCGACAAACCCGGATTTCCAATTTTGCCCTGTTTTTTAAAAGTGTTGGAAAAACTTGTCAATAATCAACTGACTGGCTTTCTTGATGTCTGTAGTATTCTCTCTGATCTGCAATCTGGTTTCTGCTCAGGTTATGGATGTGTCACTGCAACCTTAAAGGTCCTCAATGATGTCACCATTACCCTTGATTCTAACCAATGTTGTTCTGCTATTTTTATTGACTTGGCCAAAGCTTTTGATACGGTAGACCATTCCATTCTTGTCGGCCGGCTAAGGAGTATTGGTGTCTCTGAGGGGTCTTTGGCCTGGTCTGCTAACTACCTCTCTCAAAAAGTGCAGTGTATAAAGTCAGAGAATCTACTGTCTCAGCCACTGCTTGTCACCAACGGAGTACCCCAAGGCTCGATCGTAGGCCCCACACTCTTCTCAATTTACATCAACAACATAGCTCAGCAGTAGGAAGCTCTCTCATCCATTTATATGCAGATGATACAGTCTTATACTCAGCTGGCCCCTCCCCAGATTTTGTGTTAAATACTCTACAACAAAGTTTTCTTCGTGTCCAACAAGCTTTCTCTGCCCTTAACCTTGTTCTGAACACCTCCAAAACAAATGTCATGTGGTTTGGTAAGAAGAATGCCCCTCTCCCCACAGGTGTGATTACTACCTCTGAGGGTTTAGAGCTTGAGGTAGTCACCTCATACAAGTACTTGGGAGTATGGCTAGACGGTGCACTGTCCTTCTCTCAGCACATATCAAAGCTGCAGACTAAAGTTAAATCTAGACTTGGTTTCCTCTATCGTAATCGCTCCTCTTTCACCCCAGCTGCCAAACTAACCCTGATTCAGATGACCATCCTACCCATGCTAGATTACGGAGACATAATTTATAGACCGGCAGGTAAGGGTGCTCTCGAGCGGCTAGATGATCTTTACCATTCGGCCATCAGATTTGCCACCAATGTTCCTTATAGGACACATCACTGCACTCTACACTCCTCTGTAAACTGGTCATCTCTGTATACCCGTCACAAGACCCACTGGTTGATGCTTATTTATAAAACCCTCTTAGGCCTCACTCCCCCCTATCTGAGATATCTACTGCAGCCCTCATCCTCCACATACAACACCCGTTCTGCCAGTCACATTCTGTTAAAGGTCCCCAAAGCACACACATCCCTGGGTCGCTCCTCTTTTCAGTTCACTGCAGCTAGCGACTGGAACAAACACTCAAACTGGACAGTTTTATCTCAAATACTCCATTCAAAGACTCAATCATGGACACTCTTACTGACAGTCGTGGCTGCTTTGCGTGATGTATTGTTGTCTCTACCTTCTTGCCCTTTGTGCTGTTGTCTGTGCCCAATAATGTTTGTACCATGTTTTGTGCTGCTACAATGTTGTGTTGCTACCATGTTGTTGTTACGATGCTACCATGCTGTGTTGTCATGTGTTGCTGTCTTGCTATGTTGTCTTAGGTCTCTCTTTATGTAGTGTTGTGTTGTCTCTCTTTATGTCGTGTTGTGGTGTCTCTCTTTATGTCGTGTTGTGGTGTCTCTCTTTATGTCGTGTTGTGGTGTCTCTCTTTATGTAGTGATGTGTTGTCTCTTATGTCGTGTTGTGTTGTCTCTCTTTATGTCGTGTTGTGGTGTCTCTCTTTATGTCGTGTTGTGGTGTCTCTCTTTATGTCGTGTTGTGGTGTCTCTCTTTATGTCGTGTTGTGGTGTCTCTCTTTATGTCGTGTTGTGGTGTCTCTCTTTATGTCGTGTTGTGGTGTCTCTCTTTATGTCGTGTTGTGGTGTCTCTCTTTATGTCGTGGTGTCTCTCTGTATGTCGTGATGTGGTGTCTCTCTGTATGTCGTGATGTGGTGTCTCTCTGTATGTCGTGATGTGGTGTCTCTCTTTATGTTGTGATGTGGTGTCTCTCTTTATGTCGTGTTGTGGTGTCTCTCTTTATGTCGTGTTGTGGTGTCTCTCTTTATGTCGTGTTGTGGTGTCTCTCTTTATGTCGTGTTGTGGTGTCTCTCTTTATGTCGTGTTGTGGTGTCTCTCTTTATGTCGTGTTGTGGTGTCTCTCTTTATGTCGTGTTGTGGTGTCTCTCTTTATGTCGTGTTGTGGTGTCTCTCTTTATGTCGTGTTGTCTCTCTTTATGTCGTGGTGTCTCTCTTTATGTCGTGGTGTCTCTCTTTATGTCGTGGTGTCTCTCTTTGTGATGTGGTGTCTCTCTTTATGTCGTGATGTGGTGTCTCTCTTTATGTCGTGATGTGGTGTCTCTCTTTGTCGTGTTGTCTCTCTATGTCGTGATGTGGTGTCTCTTTATGTAGTGTTGCGTTGTCTCTCTTTGTCGTGTTGCGGTGTCTCTCTTTATGTCGTGTTGCGGTGTCTCTCTTTATGTCGTGTTGCGGTGTCTCTCTTTATGTTGTGGTGTCTCTCTTTATGTTGTGGTGTCTCTCTTTATGTCGTGTTGTGTTGTCTCTCTATGTCGTGATGTGGTGTCTCTCTTTATGTAGTGTTGTGTTGTCTCTCTTTATGTAGTGTTGTGGGGTCTCTCTTTATGTCGTGTTGTGGGGTCTCTCTTTATGTCGTGGTGTCTCTCTTTATGTAGTGTTGTGTTGTCTCTCTTTATGTAGTGTTGTGTTGTCTCTCTTTATGTAGTGTTGTGGGGTCTCTCTTTATGTCGTGGTGTCTCTCTTTGTCGTGTTGCGGTGTCTCTCTTTATGTAGTGGTGTGGGGTCTCTTGTCGTGATGTGTGTTTTGTCCTATAAAAATAAAAGAGCAACAAAAAAGCCTTTATACATTCAAGACATTTGCCACACAGGACTGCCATCATTCACTTTGAACTGGACTGTGTGTTTACAGGTTTACAGGCAGTAGGGACTGCCATCATTCACTATGAACTGGACTGTGTGTTTACAGGCAGTAGGGCCTGTCGTCATTCACTATGAACTGGACTGTGTGTTTACAGGCAGTAGGGCCTGTCGTCATTCACTATAAACTGGACTGTGTGTTTACAGGCAGTAGGGCCTGTCATCATTCACTATGAACTGGACTGTGTGTTTACAGGAAGTAGGGCCTGTCATCATTCACTATAAACTGGACTGTGTGTTTACAGGCAGTAGGGCCTGTCATCATTCACTATGAACTGGACTGTGTGTTTACAGGCAGTAGGGCCTGTCATCATTCACTATAAACTGGACTGTGTGTTTACAGGCAGTAGGGCCTGTCGTCATTCACTATAAACTGGACTGTGTGTTTACAGGCAGTAGGGCCTGTCATCATTCACTATAAACTGGACTGTGTGTTTACAGGCAGTAGGGCCTGCCATCATTCACTATGAACTGGACTGTGTGTTTACAGGCAGTTAGATCATTAGAACACATTCGCCAAAAGCCACAAAATAAACCCTGAATGGATTTCTGCAAATATGTAAACACCACGGGAGTTCTCTTACATTTGGGAACTTTACAGTCCTATTGATCAAACAACCATGTAAAAGGTAGGCTCTCAATCCCTCAGTTATGCACATCAACAAGATCAACAACTAATGCTAACCAGAGCGAGATGAGCTGAAATCTAATGAAGGAACATTAGATAAACCCTCTAAAACTTGTTCAGCTAGTTGGCCGTCAAAATTGCACTGCTAAACGGCGTTGAATTATAGCCTCCTCGTCCTTCAACAGCTGGCCTGCCAATGCATGCTGTCCCAACCAAGCACCCAAGCAAACTGGCTAAAGTTGGCTAGCTTGCTAGCTGTCTACTTCCAGACACCAATGAGAGAACACCTCACTCTGACCATTTTACTTGGCGTAACAGAGCTGGTTAGTCTGTTTATATCTAGAGCGTTCTTGACTAACTTTTTTTTGTCTACGTTTACTGACACCGGTCATATCCAGCAGGTGTTGCATGTTTGTAAATTAATCAGTTCTATGCTCTGGCACACTCAGACGAGCATGCTCTGAAATTGGAGTAGATGGCCAGAGTGAATTTGTGAACGCAAGAGATATGCTAAATGGACAAGTCGTTCAAGTTCTTTCTAACTAAATGACACCTGCATCTCTAGCTGTGTGTAGCCACCGAAAAAACGATATGAGGGGGAAAAGTCACCCTCTTCTCCAATGACATGACATCCTCCTAGCAGCTAGCTAGCTAACATTAGGCTCTGTGTTTTTAGCTTGCTACATAAATAGATACGCTAGCCTATTAGCCACCTTATGACTGACTTGTGATCGTTGCCCTTGCTAGTTTGATTGTATTGACATTCCCAGCCTTAGTTACATTTGTCCGTTTTTGTCTAGAATATTGAGTTATTGAAACTGAAACAGTGCATCCGGAATGGAGGCAGCAAACAACGTACCGGGCCAGCTGTGATTTACAACCTGATAGCAATATTTTGTGGACTACCAAGAAATGTACTGGTGAATTATATGAATCATGCATTGAACTGCATCCATCTATACTGACAACAATGCCTTAGTGTTACGTCATGGAATGTTGAGTCAAATTTAACCTATTTTTAAAACCTCTTATGAAGTTGGTTTTGTAGCGTAACCTGGGAATTTGATATTTTTTACTGATATTATGAGTTTGTTTCATATCTGCAGAGTAGTTAAAACGCTGTCCGTTCCACCTTAAAAAGCTAGTGTAGCCTGACTGTGTAACATTAGCTAACCTTCTTCAAGGAAAATTACAATTCTTGTCTTTCATAATTTGATCACTTATATTTGGATGTGTAGTGTCAGCGTTTTGTTGCTGGCATGTCATGCCTAAATTTGCTAATCTTGCCAATGAAAAAATCATTAAAGTGATTGGCAATATCAGTGGGTTTTGTAATGAGTGAGCCATCTGATTCAATGAATGATGGAGCTAAGTTTGCGTTTTTGCCCAAAATGTCATTTAAGGTGCTCCAAATCTTTTTACTATCATTCTTTGTAATTTATCTTTGTTTCAGAGTATAGTTTATTTTTATTCAGTTTAGTCACATGACTTCTCAATTAGCAGTACGTTTGCCAATCGTTTGTGCTGCCAGACCTATTTGCCATTCCTTTTGCCTCATCCTCCCATACCATGTTTTCAATTCCTCTTCAATCCACAGTGATTGAACAGTTTTTACCGTAATTTTCTTAATGGGTGCTTATTAGTCACTGGAATGAGTAGTTTCATAATAATTGTGTCAAGTGCAGCGTCTGGTTGCTCCTCATTACACACCACAGACCAGCAAATATTCTTTACATCATCAACATAGGAATCACTACTAAACTTATTGTATGACCTCTTATACACTATATTAGGCCCAGCCTTTGGAACTTTGGTTTTCCTAGATATGGCTACTATATTGTGATCACTATCTCCTATGGATCTGGATTCTGCTTTACAGCAGATTTCTGCAGCATTAGTAAATATGTGCTCAATACATGTGGATGATTTCATTCCTGTGCTGTTTGTAACTACCCTGGTAGGTTGACTGATAACCAGGTTGCAGGCACTGGTTACAGTTTGAAGCTTTTTCTTGAGTGGGCAGCTTGTTGAAAGCCAGTCAATATTTAAATCACCCAGAAAATAGACTTCTCTGTTGATATCACATACATTATCAAGCATTTTACACATATTATCTAGATACTGACTGTTATCACTTGGTGGTCTGTAGCAGCTTCCCACCAGAATGGTCTTTAGGTGAGGCAGATGGACCTGTAGCCATATTACTTCAACAGTATTTAACATGAGATCGTCTCTAAGCTTTACAGGAATGTGGTTCTGAATATAAACAGCAACACCTCCACCTTTGGCATTTCTGTATTGTCTGTAGATGTTATAACCTTGTATTGCTTCATCAAAGGTATTATCTACGTGTCTTAAACTAAATATGGAGCACATCTTTTAAAAAGACAGATCGAACTTCATTTAGCCAATGAAAATGTCTCAAAAGAATGAAACAAAACACATTTAGCATATTTTAAGAACTGGTTTAGATGAATAAATAACTATTATAACTATAATTATAACTACAATAATAATAATAATAATAATACTGAGAACTAATGAGCCAATCTGATAAAAAATAAAGTTCCAAAATGGCATCCTACCTGAATAGCGAGTTGCACAGTGTAAAAAAGAAAAAGATTCTGCTAATGTCTTCTATCATGACGTTGAAATGCGTTGCTAAAAACAAAATCGCTGTTTGTCACTATGTTTCGACGATTCTACTGAGTTACAATTCATAGAAAGAAATCAGTCAAGGGGCACAGCCATGGGTGGGCCTTGGAGGGCATAGGCCCACCCACTTGGGCGCCAGGCCCACCCACTGAGGAGCCAAGTTAGGGGGAGTGATGAGCTCTACAGCAGAGTCTCACAACTCAATCGCTGGTTGAAAACTGTTTTCTGCCCCTCCCAAAAGATAGAATTTGTAGACAACTGGCCCTCTTTCTGGGACTCACCCACAAACAGGACCAAGCTTGGCCTGTTGTGGAGTGACGGACTCCATCCTAGCTGGAGGGGTGCTCTCATCTTATCTACGAACATAGACAGGGCTCTAACTCCTCTAGCTCCACAATGAGATAGGGTGCAGGCCAGGCAGCAGGCTGTTAGCCAGCCTGCCAGCTTAGTGGAGTCTGCCACTAGCACAGTCAGTGTAGTCAGCTCAGCTATCTCTATTGAGACTGTGTCTGTGCCTCGACCTAGGTTGGGCAAAACTAAACATGGCGGTGTTCGCCTTAGCAATCTCACTAGAATAAAGACCTCTTCCATTCCTGTCATTATTGAAAGAGATTGTGATATCTCACATCTCAAAATAGGGCTACTCAATGTTAGATCCCTCACTTCCAAGGCAGTTCTAGTCAATGAACTAATCACTGATCATAATCTTGATGTGATTGGCCTGACGGAAACATGGTTCAACCATGATGAATTTACTGTGTTAAATGAGGCCTCTCCTCCTGGTTACACTAGTGACCATATCCCCCGCGCATCCCGCAAAGGTGGAGGTGTTGCTAACATTTATGATAGCAAATTTCAATATTAAAAAAATTATAATTAGACATGAAATCTATGCAGCCAACTCACTTTTTATAGCTACTGTTTACAGGCCTCCTGGGCCATATACAGCGTTCCTCACTGAGTTCCCTGAATTCCTATCAGACCTTGTAGTCATGGCAGATCATATTCACATCTTGGTGACTTTAATATTCACATGGAAAAGTCCACAGACCCCCTCCAAAAGGCTTTCGGAGCCATCATCGACTCAGTGGGTTTTGTCCAACATGTCTCCGGACCTACTCACTGCCACAGTCATACTCTGGACCTAGTTTTGTCCCGTGGAATAAATGTTGTGGATCTTAATGTTTTTCCTCATAATCCTGGACTATCGGACCACCATTTTATTACGTTTGCAATCACAACAAATAATCTGCTCAGACCCCAACCAAGGATCATCAAAAAGCCATAATAATAACAACCCAAGATTCCTAGTGTAATGAACACAATGGGAGACAGAGAGCTGGTTTCAAGCGCAGGGTGCAGCAGGTGTTTATTTGTAAAGGCCCACAGGAGGAGGCAGGTAGCTGGGTCCAGGGGCAGGCAGAAGGTAATACACAGGAGGAGGCAGGTAGCTGGGTCCAGGGGCAGGCAGAAGGTCACACTCAGGAGGAGGCAGGTAGCTGGGTCCAGGGGCAGGCAGAAGGTCATACACAGGGGGTCCAAAAAGGCAACAGTACAGGCAGGGAAAAGGCTAGGAACGTCATCCGGGAGATCAGGCAATAGGTAGATAACAGGAAATCCGACAGGCAGGGAATGGGCAAAAGGCGTCGTTAGTTTTTGCCTGCCTCACTATCATTAGGATTCAATTACTGGGGAAAAACAGAGCTCTGAATAGAAGTGTGTCACAAAACAAACACCACCTCACAATGATGGGGTGCAAAGAACTGAACTAAATAGTGTATGTAAATGACATACAGGTGTGTGAACAGGTGATCAGAATTCAGGTGATTGAGATCTGGAGAGTGAGATGCATTCAGGGGATCTAGGTGTTTGGAAGCAGATGTTACACATAGGTGCCCTTCCAGACTCGCTCCACCTACCCAAGGACGTTGAAGTACAGAAATCGGTTAACCACCTAACTGAGGATCTTAACTTAACCTTGTGTAATACCCTAGATACAGTCGCACCCCCCAAAAAAACACGAGAAATTTGCTCCCTGGTATACAGAAAATCCCAGAGCCCTGAAGCAAGCTCCCAGAAAATTAGAATGGAAATGGCGCTCCACCAAACTTTTTCCTATAGAGCTCCATTTTTATGGAATGGTCTGCCTATCCATGTGAGAGACGCAGACTCGGTCTCAACCTTTAAGTCTTTATTGAAGACTCATCTCTTCAGTAGGTCCTATGATTGAGTGTAGTCTGGCCCAGGAGTGTGAAGGTGAACGGAAAGGCACTGGAGCAACGAACCACCCTTGCTGTCTCTGCCTGGCCGGTTCCCCTCCACTGGGATTCTCTGCCTCTAACCCTATTACAGGGGCTGAGTCACCGGCTTACTGGTGCTCAACCATGCCATCCCTGGGGGGGGTGCGTCACAGACATGACCTTCCTGTCCGGTTTTGCGCCCCCTTGGGCTCGTACGGTGGCTTGTCTCAGGGTAGTAAATGGTTGGTCTGTTGATTTCCCTCAAGTGGTGTGGGGGCTGTGCTTTGGAAAAGTGGGTGGAGTTATATTCTGACTGGTTGGCCCTGTCCGGGGGTATCGTCGGACAGGGCCACAGTGTTCCTCGACCCCCCCTGTCTCAGACTATTGCAGCATAGATACTGGAGACTGTGTTGATGGGCTAAGGTCAGGAATTCTCCTGTCTTATCCCTAGGATCATGCCTCAAACTACCTGGCCTGATGACTCCTGGCTGTCCTCAGTCCACCTGGTCATGCTGCTGCTTCAGTTTCAACTGTTCTGCCTGCGGCTATGGAACCCTGACCTGTTCACCGGACGTGCTACCTTGTCCCGGACCTGCTGTTTTTGACTCTCTCTCTCTACCGAACCTGCTGTCTTTAACTCTGAATGATCGGCTATGAAAAGCCAACTGACATTTACCCCTGAGGTGCTGACCTGTTGCACCCTCTACAACCACTGTGATTATTATTTGACCCTGCTGGTCATCTATGAACGTTTGAACATCTTGAAGAACAATCTGGCCTTAAATGGCCATGTACTCTTATAATCTCCACCCGGCACAGCCAGAAGAGGCCTGGCCACCCCCAGAGCCTGGTTCCTCTCTAGGTTTCTTCCTAGGTTCCTGCCTTTCTATGGAGTTTTTCCTAGCCACCGTGCTTCTACATCTGCATTGCTTGCTGTTTGGGGTTTTAGGCTGGGTTTCTGTATATCACTTTGTGACATCAGCTGATGTAAGAAGGGCTTTATAAATCAATATGATTGATTGAATAGAGGAGAGGAGGGAAGAGAGGAGAGAGTAGAGGAGAGGAGGGGAGAGGAGGGGAGAGGGGGGGTAGAGGCAAGGATAGAGGAGAGGAGAGGAGAGAGAAGAGGAGGAATGTGTAGAGTGGGGTAGAGGAGAGGAGGAGTATTTAACTTACCGACCCATAGAGCTCTCCTCTCTCGTTCATGCCCAGGTAGAGTCCTGCGTCCACTCCTCTAATACTGACCAGCCCTACAGCCAGACTGATGAACTCTAGGATACCTGGAGAGGACAGAGACAACACCTGTCAGAGATATAGACCAGCCCTACAGCCAGACTGATGAACTCTAGGATACCTGGAGAGGACAGAGACAACACCTGTCAGAGATATAGACCAGCCCTACAGCCAGACTGATGAACACTAGGATACCTGGTGAGGACAGAGACAACACCTGTCAGAGATATAGACCAGCCCTACAGCCAGACTGATGAACACTAGGATACCTGGAGAGGACAGAGACAACACCTGTCAGAGATATAGACCAGCCCTACAGCCAGACTGATGAACACTAGGATACCTGGAGAGGACAGAGACAACACCTGTCAGAGATATAGACCAGCCCTACAGCCAGACTGATGAACACTAGGATACCTGGAGAGGACAGAGACAACACCTGTCAGAGATATAGACCAGCCCTACAGCCAGACTGATGAACTCTAGGATACCTGGAGAGGACAGAGACAACACCTGTCAGAGATATAGACCAGCCCTACAGCCAGACTGATGAACTCTAGGATACCTGGGGTGGACAGAGACAACACCTGTCAGAGATATAGACCAGCCCTACAGCCAGACTGATGAACTCTAGGATACCTGGAGAGGACAGAGACAACACCTGTCAGAGATATAGACCAGCCCTACAGCCAGACTGATGAACTCTAGGATACCTGGAGAGGACAGAGACAACAACTGTCAGAGATATAGACCAGCCCTACAGCCAGACTGATGAACTCTAGGATACCTGGAGAGGACAGAGACAACACCTGTCAGAGATATAGACCAGCCCTACAGCCAGACTGATGAACTCTAGGATACCTGGGGTGGACAGAGACAACAACTGTCAGAGATATAGCTTAACTTATAGCAATGGCTAGACTGATGAACTCACAATACCTGGACAGACAACAGGTAGCCTAGTGGTTAGCGTGTTGGACTTGCAACCGGAGGGTTGCAAGTTCAAATCCCCGAGCTGACAAGGTAAAAATCTGTTGTTCTGCCCCTGAACAAGGCAGTTAACCCACTGTTCCCCGGGCGCCGAAGACGTGGATGTCGATTAAGGCAGCCCCCCGCACCTCTCTGATTCAGAGGGGTTGGGTTAAATGTGGAAGACACATTTCAGTTGAAGGCATTTGGTACCTGGTTTTCATTCGGTATTCGGTACCACAATACCTGGACAGACAACACATTACAACACATACTAAGGTTTGGGCGATATATTTTGAAATACCGATTTTCAATATTGTAAAAAAAAAGAAGTGCACGCCACTGCTTATTAAGGTGTATAAGTATAACTAAGTTGTATAATTAGAACTAATTATAAGAAATATAATATTATATAAGTACAACTCTAAGTTATATTAGTATAGCTACAGTGGCAAGTATGTGAACCATTTGGAATGACCTGGATTTCTGCATAAATTGGTCATCAAATGTGATCTGATCTTCATCGAAGTCACAACAACAGACAAACACAGTGTGCTTAAACTAATAACACAGTCCAATCAATGAGATGAGATTGGAGATGTTGGTTGGAGCTGGCTTGCCCTATAAAAAACACTCACATGATGAGAGTTTGCTATTCACAAGAAGCATTACCTGATGTGAACCATGCCTCGAACTAAAGAGATCTCAGAAGACCTAGGATTAAGAATTGTTGACTTGCATAAAGCTGGAAAGGGTTACAAAAGTATCTCTAAAAGCCTTGATGTTCATCAGTCCACGGTAAGACTAATTGTCTATAAATGGAGAAAGTTCAGCACTGTTGCTACTCTCTCTAGGAGTGGCTGTCCTGCAAAGATGACTGCAAGAGCACAGCGCAGAACGTTCAATGAGGTTAAGAAGAATCCTAGAGTGTCAGATAAAGACTTACAGAAATATCTGGAACATGCTAACATCTCTGTTGACGAGTCCACGATACGTAAAACACTAAACAAGAATGGTGTTCATGGGAGGACACCACCGAAGATGCCACCGCTGTCCAAAAAAAAACATTGCTGCACGTCTGAAGTTTGCAAAAGAGCACCTGGATTTATTCTGTGGACAGATGAAACTACAGTTGAGTTGTTTGGAAGGAACACACAACACTATGCGTGAAGAGACAAAATTGCTTCAACAGAAGAAAATACACCTTCTGGAGTGGCCCAGTCAGAGTCTTGACCTCAACCCGATTTAGATGCTGTGGCCTGACCTCGAGAGAGCAGTTCACACCAGACATCCTAAGAATATTGCTGAACTGAAACAGTTTCGTGAAGAGGAATGGTCCAGAATTCCACCTGACCATTGTGCAGGTCTGATCCGTAACTACAGAAAACGTTTGATTGAGGCTATTGCTGCCAACGGAGGGTCAACCAGTTATTAAATCCAAGGGTTCACATACTTTTCCCACCCTGCACTGTGAATGTTTACACGGTGTGTTCAATAAAGACATGAAAACGTATAATTGTTTGTGCCATTAGTTGAAGCACACTGTGATTGTTGGGACCTGGATGAAGGTCAGATGACCAATTTGAGCAGAAATCCAGGTATTTCTAAAGGGTTCACATACTTTTTCTTGCCGCTGTATAAGAAGTTATATTAGTATACTGTAACTATAACTAAGTTATATGAGTATACTGTAACTATAACTAAGTTATATTAGTATACTGTAACTATAACTAAGTTATATTAGTATACTGTAACTATAACTAAGTTATATTAGTATACTGTAACTAACTAAGTTATATTAGTATACTGTAACTATAACTAAGTTATATTAGTATACTGTAACTATAACTAAGTTATATTAGTATACTGTAACTATAACTAAGTTATATTAGTATACTGTAACTATAACTAAGTTATATTAGTATACTGTAACTAACTAAGTTATATTAGTATACTGTAACTAACTAAGTTATATTAGTATACTGTAACTAACTAAGTTATATTAGTATACTGTAACTAACTAAGTTATATTAGTATTCTGTAACTATAATAAATATAACTAAGTTATATTAGTATACTGTAACTATAACTAAGTTATATTAGTATACTGTAACTATAACTAAGTTATATTAGTATACTGTAACTATAACTAAGTTATATTAGTATACTGTAACTAACTAAGTTATATTAGTATACTGTAACTAACTAAGTTATATTAGTATACTGTAACTAACTAAGTTATATTAGTATTCTGTAACTATAATAAATATAACTAAGTTATATTAGTATTCTGTAACTATAATAAATATAACTAAGTTATATTAGTATACTGTAACTATAATAAATATAACTAAGTTATATTAGTATACTGTAAATATAATAAATATAACTAAGTTATATTAGTATACTGTAACTATAATAAATATAACTAAGTTATATTAATATACTGTAACTATAATAAATATAACTAAGTTATATTAGTATACTGTAAATATAATAAATATAACTAAGTTATATTAGTATACTGTAACTATAATAAATATAACTAAGTTATATTAGTATACTGTAACTATAATAAATATAACTATGTTATATTAATATACTGTAACTATAATAAATATAACTAAGCTATATTAGTATACTGTAACTATAAGTTGAGTCTAACTATAGGAGATCTAAGATAATAAATGATTTCCGGCTGGTTTACTAACTTGCTAAGACGTTAAGATCAAGCTTCATTGTTTTGTGCATCAACATATTTTGTTTGTTTGTTGTAGTAACCAAAAAAAAGTGTTGAACAAATCAAAATATATATTATATTTGAGATTCTTCAAAGTAGCCACCCTTTGCCTTGATGACACTCTTTCTGTTTTGGGTTACTACATGATTCCATATGTGTTATTTCATAGTTTTGATGTCTTCACTATTATTCTACAATGTAGAAAATAGTAAAAATAAAATAAATGAGTAGGTGTTGTAAACCTTATGACTGGTACTGTATATCTGTACTTTTACACACAATGTCGTAATATCCAATTGGTAGTTAGTCTTGTTCCATCACTGCAACTCCCGTACGGGAAACACGACCCTGCCCAGCCACCCTGCTTGCTGAACCCAGCACGGGAAACACAACCCCGCTTCTTGACACACTGCTTGCTGAACCCAGAAGCCAGCACTGTGTCAGAGGAAACACCATCCAACTGGCAACTGAAGTCAACTTGCAAGCACCCGTCCTGCCACAAAGAGTCGCTAGAGTGCAACGGGACAAGGAAATCCCAGGCCAGCCAAACGCTCACCAAACCTGGACAACGCTGGGCCAATTGTTATTTTTTACCTTTATTTAACTAGGCAAGTCAGTTAAGATCAAATTCTTATTTACAATGACGGCCTAGGAACAGTGGGTTAACTGCCTTGTTCAGGGGCAGAACGACAGATTTGTACCTTGTCAGCTCGGGGATTCAAACTTGCAACCTTTTGGTTACTAGTCCAATGCTCTAACCACTAGGCTACCCTGCCATCCCAATTGTGCAACGCCTCATGGGTCTCCCGGTCACAGCCTGGAATCAAACCCGGGGCTGTAGTGACGCCTCAAGCAATGCACTACTCGGGAGGCCAGTAGCAAATATTCAAAGGAGAACTTTGAAGGCTGAAGGCTTGTGCTCCAAATGGCACCCTATTCCCTATTTAGTGCACTACTTTATACCAGAGCCCTATAGAACCCTATTCCCTATTTAGTGCACTACTTTATACCAGAGCCCTATAGAACCCTATTCCCTATTTAGTGCACTACTTTATACCAGAACCCTATAGAACCCTATTCCCTATTTAGTGCACTACTTTATACCAGAGCCCTATAGAACCCTATTCACTATTTAGTGCACTACATTATACAAGAGCGCTATGGGTCCTGGTCAAAAGTAGTGCACTATAAAGGGAATAGGGCCATTTGGGACGTAGACAATGATTGGGACTGGGTTGGGTACAGTTAATCTCTGACCAGTTGTTATGGGAATCAGAGAGAAACCGAAGCTCCCCACTCGTTCTAGATGTTTCTCTCTATGAGGTGCGTCCCACTCGTTCTAGATGTTTCTCTCTATGAGGTGCGTCCCACTCGTTCTAGATGTTTCTCTCTATGAGGTGCGTCCCACTCGTTCTAGATGTTTCACTCTATGAGGTGCGTCCCACTCGTTCTAGATGTTTCACTCTATGAGGTGCGTCCCACTCGTTCTAGATGTTTCTCTCTATGAGGTGCGTCCCACTCGTCCTAGATGTTTCACTCTATGAGGTGCGTCCCACTCGTTCTAGATGTTTCACTCTATGAGGTGCGTCCCACTCGTTCTAGATGTTTCTCTCTATGAGGTGCGTCCCACTCGTTCTAGATGTTTCTCTCTATGAGGTGCGTCCCACTCGTTCTAGATGTTTCTCTCTATGAGGTGCGTCCCACTCGTTCTAGATGTTTCTCTCTATGAGGTGCGTCCCACTCGTTCTAGATGTTTCTCTCTATGAGGTGCGTCCCACTCGTTCTAGATGTTTCTCTCTATGAGGTGCGTCCCACTCGTGCTAGATGTTTCTCTCTATGAGGTGCGTCCCACTCGTTCTAGATGTTTCTCTCTATGAGGTGCGTCCCACTCGTTCTAGATGTTTCTCTCTATGAGGTGCGTCCAAAATGGCACCCTATTATTCTCTTTATAGTGTGCTACTTTTGACCAGAGCCCATAGACAGAACATATTGAATGTTTTCCCACGGTATTTGGTCTCTACCTGAGGTGAAGCCTGAACAGGGATGTTTTCTAATAGTTGACATGAACTGTGGATAAACACTACCACAGCTGGTCTCTACCTGAGGTGAAGCCTGAACAGGGATGTTTTCTAATAGTTGACATGAACTGTGGATAAACACTACCACAGCTGGTCTCTACCTGAGGTGAAGCCTGAACAGGATGTTTTCTAATAGTTGACATGAACTGTGGATAAACACTACCACAGCTGGTCTCTACCTGAGGTGAAGCCTGAACAGGGATGTTTTCTAATAGTTGACATGAACTGTGGATAAACACTACCACAGCTGGTCTCTACCTGAGGTGAAGCCTGAACAGGGATGTTTTCTAATAGTTGATATAAACTGTGGATAAACACTACCACAGCTGATGCAGAATACAGATTTTAGTTGGTGTTTAGTTAGTGTTTAGCTAGTGTTTACCATTTGGTCCGCCCCTGGCCAGGACACGACAACACCTGGGCTGTATTCCAAATGTAGTGCACTACTTTTGACCAGGGCACATAGGGTGCCATTCGAGACTCAGCCAGCGTCCTAGTCTCTGATTCTCTACGACAGTGGTTCCCAAACTTTTTATAGTCTCGTACCCCTTCAAACATTCAACTTCCAGCTGCGTACCCCCTCTAGCACCAGGGTCAGCGCACTCTCAAATGTAGTTTTTTGCCATCATTGTAAGCCTGCCACACACACACTATACAATACATTTATTAAACATAAAAATTTGTGAGTTTTTGTGAAAACCCGGCTCGTGGGAAGTGGCAAAGAGTTCTTATAGGACCAGGGCACAAATAATAATAATAATAATCAATAATGTTGCTCTTTATTTCGCCATCTGACATATAAAACCTTATTTGTTCATCAAAAATTGTTATAACTCACCACAGGTTAATGAGAAGGGTGTGATTGACAGGATGCACATAACTCTGCAATGTTGGGTTGTATTGGAGAGAGTCTCAGTCTTAAATAATTTTCCACACACAGTCTGTGCCTGTATTTAGTTTTCATGCTAGTGAGGGCTGAGAATCCACTTTCACATCAAAAAAACCTGTCAATACTTTGCCCCTTGATAACTAGCGCACTTCTGTATGTTGTAAAAGCGTTACATGGTCGCTGCCCATATCATTACATAGTGCAGAAAATACACGAGAGTTCAGGGGCCTTGCTTTAACAATGTTAACCATTTTCACTGTAGTCTCCATAATGTCTTTCAAGCTGTCAGGCATTCCCTTGGCAGCAAGAGCCTCTCGGTGGATGCTGCAGTGTATCCAAGTGGCGTTACCGCTCCACTATGTCTCCCTGTCATGGCTTTTACTCCATCAGTACAGATACCAACATGAGCAGCAGCTACGTTTGGCTGCATACGGACCGTTAGTGGAATTCCCGCGAGAGAGTAACAGTTAATGTGATTGGATGTTAATTATTTGACTAGGCTACCTGTATTTGACATGGTGCTGTTATTTCGCTGAACACTAGATGGTTTAATTTTATTTTTGGCAGTAAAACGAGGCTACTCAGGCAAGAAAAAAAACTCACCCCGTTGGAAAATATAAATGGACTGTTTGAAATTGTGAATATTTATTACATTTTTTATAAATAAAGTCTCTCTCTCTCTCTCCCTCTACGATAATGCTGCCAGGGAATGAAACACTAGTTCTCTCTGATCCTCTACGATAATGCTGCCAGGGAATGAAACACTAGTTCTCTCTGATCCTCTACGATAATGCTGCCAGGGAATGAAACACCAGCTCTCTCTGATCCTCTACGATAATGCTGCCAGGGAATGAAACACCAGCTCTCTCTGATCCTCTACGATAATGCTGCCAGGGAATGAAACACCAGCTCTCTCTGATCCTCTACGATAAGGCTGCCAGGGAATGAAACACCAGCTCTCTCTGATCCTCTACGATAATGCTGCCAGGGAATGAAACACCAGCTCTCTCTGATCCTCTACGATAATGCTGCCAGGGAATGAAACACCAGCTCTCTCTGATCCTCTACGATAATGCTGCCAGGGAATGAAACACCAGCTCTCTCTGATCCTCTACGATAATGCTGCCAGGGAATAAAACACCAGCTCTTTATGATCCTGGCGACCTTTTAATCAAACCCATCTCCTCCCTCTCTCTTCTCTCTCCTCCCAGTACTGACACCTGCTCTGCATTCTAACCCAAAGTGAAGCCAGAAACAAATACCACCCAACCCTCTCCAGGCCTGTTCCACCCTCCTCAGCACTCCTCAGTCCTGTTCAGCCCTGTTCAGCCCTCCTCAGCACTCCTCAGTCCTGTTCAGCCCTCCTCAGCCCTCTCCAGTCCTGTTCAGCCCTCCTCAGCCCTCTCCAGTATTGTTCAGCACTCCTCAGCCATGTACACCATCGGCTTGTCTTGACTGCAGACCGCCAGCTTTAAACCATCTCTAGATTCTCCCTGGTCATGGTTTAATTTACAGCTATTCTCTCTCTCTCTTTCCCTCTCTCCCCCATCTTGCTCTCTCCCCATCTCTATCCTCTCTCTCTCTCCCCCCTTGTTCTCTCTTTCTTCCCATCACTCTCTCTCTATCTCCCCCATCCCCCACCCCCCCAACTCTCTCTTTCTCTCTCAGGCAGGCAATGAGCCTAATAGAGAGGCTGCACCTGCAGAATGACTGCATGGACATGAGGTGCAGAGAATGTGCATTTTTTCTCTGTGACCTCATGTGTCTGTGATAGTGATTGGAACCACACCTCCAATGATTCGTATTAATAGTAGAATTAAGAAGAGAGAGAGAGAGAGAGAGAGAGAGAGAGAGAGAGAGTATGGGCTGGCGGCAGGTCCCTTTGAACCAGTTAAACAGAGAACCAGACACAGACCACTGCCTGTCCAGCTCTCTCTCTCTCTCTCTCTCTCTCTCTCTCTCTCTCTCTCTCAGGAACCACCTGCCTGCCTGCTGCTCCTGCACCCTGCTTAGGGCCTTGGTGGGTTGGCTTGGAGAAGGAAGGCATGTGGCTGTCCTGCTGACTGGATGACACACACACACACATACCTGAAACCCTTCAGCAAAATGACTAATCATATTCTGAGAAGCCAGACATAATAGGTGTCAAAGGGCCTGCATTAAAATCCTTCTGTTACCATATTCTGTTACCGGTTAAATATAACACATCTTCTGTTACCATTTAAATATGACACATCTATATTACTGGGAAAGACAGAAAAAAATGCTGCTCTATCATTGCACCCAACGCTTTGGGAAAACTGTCAAATAAATGACCAGGTTTCAAATGTAAAAGTTGTTGCAGAAGATGTTTCTCTTGGCCCTGTGCACACAAAAGCGCATCAAGTTCACATGCAACTGTTGGCCGCTCACCGAATCTGCTGTGGTCCTGTCTTGTCCCGTACACGGTCCCGTTGGGGAATATCTCCAGCTGGAAGCCGGTTCGACAGTACAGCTGCCTCCGCCGCAGAATCCCTTTAAGGTGCCCGAAATCTGTCAGCGAGCCCCGCTGTAACCTCCCATCGATCTGTCCCAGCCTCTCATCCAGTAACCCCGCTGGCGCCTCTGCCAAGGGCACATTTCCTAGTGCGGGGAAACTCTGTAAATCCAAGTCGAGTGTCCCTAGAAAGCCCCCAACCTCCGCCATGGCGCACAACTGACGGGATCTGCTAATACAATTAAAATATCAGTTGAATCAACGAAGTTTACCGTGCAACATACAAAGTCAAATCCCATGCGCAAAAAAAAGGTACGCAAACCCGATGTACTGCGTAATCCAGCCTTTGATTTGTGTCGCTCTGCCACTGTCTCGTCCTTCTGCCGCAGTAGGATCACTAGTCTTCTGAACTAACAATCCCAGCCAGCTACTCTTCACTCGGGCAGGCTGTAGTAGGACAACCTTCCTGCTCGGCTCTCTGTGGCTTTCTGCTGATAAAAACCACCACGGAACCAAGAGCAGGAAACTCTGGTGATAGTTTGTGGTGCATTGAAATAATGAACAGATTCCGGAATGAAAGCCGCAATCATCATTAAAACACTGATGGAAGTGGACACCGAGCTGATAAACTACATGTTTCACTGCATCAGGCTGCCAATGAGTCCATCACGTTCACAATCCATCCATATAGAACTCTTCAAAAAAAACTCTTCACCGTTTGGAGTCGTATCACTTCTATCTAAAACCGCAGGGGTGTCTCTATTATCTTCCCTCTAAGAAAGGCAAGAAGCCCCTTCTAATGTCTTTTGCGGATTTCAAACATAATATCTCCGTTTAACTCGGTCCCGTTTCATAACGGTGCAGCCAGTCAGTCATTCACTCTGTCTTCTGTTCAGAGTGTTATTCGAGCCGCTGGAATTTAGAATTGGAAGTTTGGATGAAAGCGTTTCTATCCACCTCCTCTCTCTCTCTCTCTCTCTCTCTCTCTCTCTGTCTGTCTGTCTCTGTCTCTCTCTCTCTCTCTCTCTCTCTCTCTCTCTCTCTGTCTGTCTGTCTGTCTGTCTGTCTCTCTCTCTCTCTCTCTCTCTCTCTCTCTCTCTCTCTCTCTCTCTCTCTCTCTCTCTCTCTCTCTCTCTCTCTCTCTCTCTCTCTCTCTCTCTCTGTCTCTGTCTCTGTCTCTGTCTCTTTCTGTCTCTCCCTCTCCCCCTCTGTCTCTCTCTCTCTGTCTCTCTCTCTCTCTCTCTCTCTCCCCCTCTGTCTCTGTCTCTCTCTGTCTCTCTCTCTGTCTCTCTCTCTCTCCCCCTCTGTCTCTGTCTCTCTCTTTCTCCTGTCTGTCTGTCTGTCGGTCCGAGAGCAGGTGCTTCCTCGTGCTCTCCCTGGGCGTCAGTGCTCCGCTGTAGCTCGAGATCAGCTGCTAGATCCATACAGTGTATACAGCTGGTGCTGCCTTACAAGAGGAGAAATTGGGTGGGGGAAAATTATAATCTTTGATGACATAAAAATAATGACAGTTCAACAGCTACATACACTGAATTTACAAAACATTAGGAACACCTTCCTGATATTGAGTTGCACCCCCTTTTGCCCTCAGAACAGCCTCAATTAGTCTGGGAAATTGACTACAATGCTGACTCCAATGCTTTCCCTTTGTGCTCGCTCCCATACCCATTCTTGATACACACAGGAAACTGTTGAGCGTGAAAACCCCAGCAGCGTTGCAGTTCTTGACACAAACCGTAGCGCCTGGCACCTACTACCATACCCCCGTTCAAAGGCACTTAAATCTTTTGTCTTGCCCAATGTTGTGCTATCATGTTGTGCTGCAGCCATGTTGTGTTGCTACCATGTTGTTGTCATGTGGTGTTGCTACCATGTTGTGTTGCTACCATGTTGTTGTCATGTGTTGCTACCATGTTGCTGTTATGTTGTGTTGCTACCATGTTGTTGTCATGTGGTGTTGCTACCATGTTGTGTTGCTACCATGTTGTTGTCATGTTGTGTTGCTACCATGCTGTGTTGCTACCATGTTGTTGTCATGTTGTGTTGCTACCATGTTGTGTTGCTACAATGTTGTTGTCATGTTGTGCTGCTACCATGTTGTTGTCATGTGTTGTTGCTACCATGTTGTTGTTATGTTGTGTTGCTACCATGTTGTTGTCATGTTGTGTTGCTACCATGTTGTTGTCATGTTGTGTTGCTACCATGTTGTGTTGCTACCATGTTGTGCTGCTACCATGTTGTGCTGCTACCATGTTGTGCTGCTGCCATGTTGTGTTGCTACCATGTTGTGTTGCTACCATGTTGTGCTTCTGCCATGTTGTTGTCATGTTGTGTTGCTACCATGTTGTGTTGTTATCTTAGGTCTCTCTTTATGTAGTGTTGTGGTGTCTCTCTTGTCGTCATGTGTGTTTTGTCCTATATTTTTCTCCCCGCAGGAGGCCTTTTGCCTTCTGGTAGGCCGTCACTGTAAATAAGAATTTGTTCTTAAAACCTCATAAGGATCTGACACTTCTTTTTCAATTTCCACCTAAAATGACATACCAAAATCCAACTGCCTGTAGCTCAGGATCCGAAGCAAGGATATGCATATTCGTGATGCCATTTGAAAATGAAACACTGACGTTTGTGGAAATGTGAAATGAATGTAGGAGAATATAACACATTAGATCTGGTAAAAGAGAATACAAAGAAAAAAAGTGTTTTGTTTTTGTTTGTTCCATCTTAGGCGCAATTTAGATTTTGGCCACTAGATGGCAGCAGTGTACGTGCAAGGTTTTAGACTGATCCAATGAACCATTGCATTTCTGTTCAAAATGTTGTATCAAGTCTGCCCAAATGTGCCTAATTGGTTTATTAATACATTTTCAAGTTCATAATTGTGTACTCTCCTCAAACAATATCATAGTATTCTTTCACTGTAATAGCTACTGTAATTTGGACAGTGCAGTTAGATTAACAAGAATTTAAGCTTTCTGCCCATATAAGACATGCTGTCACGTCCAGGCCTGAGAAGACAGGCTGGCGTGTTTTGTTTTGTTTTGGTGTAGGGTTAAATAGAGGTTCAGACACAATCCAAGAGTTAACTGACTTAAATAGAGGTTCAGACACAATCCATGTCTCCACGATATTACAATGGCTACATACAGGGAGTACCAGGTAATAACATGGCTATATACAGGGAGTACCAGGTAATAACATGGCTATATACAGGGAGTACCAGGTAATAACATGGCTATATACAGGGAGTACCAGGTAATAACGTGGCAATATACAGGGAGTACCAGGTAGTAACATGGCTATATACAGGGAGTACCAGGTAATAACATGGCTATATACAGGGAGCAACAGGTAGTAACATGGCTATATATAGGGAGTACTAGGTAATAACATGGCTATATACAGGGAGTACCAGGTAATAACATGGCTGTATAAAGAGAGTACCAGGTAATATCTTGGCTATATACAGGGAGTACCAGGTAATATCATGACTATAGACAGGGAGTACCAGGTAATAACAAGACTATGTACAGGGTTTGAGGTAATAACTTGGCTATATACACAGGGTACGAGGTAATAACTTGACTATATACACAGGGTACGAGGTAATAACTTGGCTACATACACAGGGTACGAGGTAATCACTTGACTATATACACAGGGTATGATGTAATAACTTGACTATATACACAGGGTACGAGGTAATAACTTGACTATATACACAGGGTACGAGGTAATAAGTTGGCTATATACACAGGGTACGAGGTAAAAACTTGACTATATAAACAGGGTACGAGGTAATAACTAGTCTATATACACAGGGTACGAGGTAATAACTTGACTATATACACAGGGTACGAGGTAATAACTTGACTATATACACTGGGTATGAGGTAATAAGTTGACTATATACACAGGGTATGAGGTAATAACTTGACTATATACACAGGGTACGAGGTAATAACTTGACTATATACACAGGGTACGAGGTAATAACTTGACTATATACACTGGGTATGAGGTAATAAGTTGACTATATACACAGGGTATGAGGTAATAACTTGACTATATACACAGGGTACGAGGTAATAACTTGACTATATACACAGGGTACGAGGTAATAACTTGACTATATACACAGGGTACTCGGTAATAACTTGACTATATACACAGGGTACGAGGTAATAAGTTGACTATATACACAGGGTGCGAGGTAATAACTTGACTATATACACAGGGTACGAGGTAATAACTTTACTATAAACACTGGGTACGAGGTAATATCTTGGCTATATACACAGGGTACGTGTTTATAACTTGGCTATATACACAGGTTGTGAGGTAATAACTTGATTATATACAGAGGGTACGAGGTAATAACTTGACTATATACACAGAGTACGTGTTTGTAACTTAGCTATATACACAGGGTACATGGTAATAACTTGACTATATACACAGGGTGCGAGGTAATAACTTGACTATATACACAGGGTACGAGGTAATAACTTGACTATATACACAGGGTACGAGGTAATAACTTGACTATATACACAGGGTACGAGGTAATAACTTGACTATATACACAGGGTACGAGGTAATACGTTGACTATATACACAGGGTACGAGGGAATAACTTGACTATATACACAGGGTACGAGGTAATACGTTGACTATATACACAGGGTACGAGGTAATAACTTGGCTATATACACAGGGTACGAGGTAAAAACCTGACTATGTACACAGGGTACAAGGTAATAACTTGACTATATACACAGAGTACTTGTTTATAACTTGGCTATATACACAGGGTACATGGTAATAACTTGGCTATAAACACAGGGTACAATTACATCAAATCACTTTTTATCGGGCTTCGCGTCGAATGTGTAGACTTTACAGTGAAATGCTAACTTTCGAGTTAAAAAGTAAGACAAATATCTGCTTTATTAAAAAGGAAATAGTAAGACAATATAAACAAATACTAGGCTTTATACAAGGAGTACCAGTACCCAGTCAATATGCAGGGGTACCAGGTAGTAACATGGCTATATACCAGGAGTACCAGTACCTAGTCAATATGCAGGGGTACCAGGTAGTTGAGGTAATTGAGGTAATATGTACATGTAGGTAGGGGTTAAAGTGTGTAGGCAATCAGGATAGATAAGATAATGATAATGAGTCGCAGCACCATATGTGAAGAGTGTGAACGTGTGTCTATATGTGAGTGTGTGTGTGGAGACAATAAGCATGTGTGTGTGTGTGTGAGTGTATTGTCATGACTGTCCACGAGAATCCAAATAGGTCAGATCAGTTTGGATAACTTCAATCAGACCCCTCTCTCGAGAGAGGTAGTAGGGTTAACAACTCACACCCTCTTGTAACTCAAGGGTACAAGACTCAGGTCTGCACTCTCGAGATTCACCAAAGGAATGTTCCTTGTTTCAACAGACCCTTTTCCCGCTGAAACTAACACGTTCAAAAGTGAATACTGGAACAATATTTCTAATATAGAACATGGGGAATGGTCAGAGGTGATCTACAGAACACTAATGTAATTTTGTTTTATATTTTGTGATGTCATTAAAAATGTGATAAAGGAAATCCTGTAACTTGGAAAGTTACACTCACTACACATATGACGTTTCCATACTATGCTTTATGCATGTAATATGAAAAATGATGAAAGCGTTTTTGTTAAGAGCGGGATGGGATTTGAGAAGCTATAAGAGATAATTGTTTCCCATAAACTTTGCACAGTGAGTAGTCACCGCCCTGAGTGACGTCAGGGAGCGTGCCAGCCTTTCCTGCAAACTCTAAAAATGATGGGTTAATAATTAACATACCAGACCAGAAAGACGTGAAGCTGCAGCTGAAAGTTTAAAGTGGTTTGAACTTTGAATCTCAACACGAGATGGGGATGATAAACTCCCCTCACGCACAATCACAGGTACGGCTGATTAGCTGTTCTAAGTAAAGTATATTCGAAGGCGAAATTAAATGGGACCATCCTGGTACTCTGCTCAAACCATCGAATTTTGCTAATCTCATCACCCCACTGGGAAACCATCGATACGGCTGGATAGCCTAGCTTTAAAGAAGCATCTTCAAGAATGAATATAAGGAATGTCAAGTCTGTAGTTCTGGACAAGTATAGAGAAGGAGAAAAGTAGAAGACTTGCCGGAACCATTTCGGACAATCAGAGCCTTTCAAGCGTGCTGTGAAAAGGCCCAACTCCCTTTCCAAGGCTGGAAGCCTAGTGGTTAGAGCATTGGGCCAGTAACCGAAAGGCAGTTAACCCACTGTTCCCCGGGCACCGAAGACGTGGATGTCGATTAAGGCAGCCCCCCGCACCTCTCTGATTCAGAGGGGTTGGGTTAAATGTGAAAGACACATTTCAGTTGAAGGCATTCCGTTGTACATCTGACTAGGTATCCCCATTTCCTTTCCTTTCTTAAGAGGAAGCTTCTAACTGTGACTAATGCCTGTAACATGACCCAGATTATCACTCAACCAACTAGAGTGGACACCAATAGTGTTGGATCTGTAACTAATGACCCAGGTTATCACTCAACCAACTAGAGTGGACACCAATAGTGTTGGATCTGTGACTAATGACCCAGGTTATCACTCAACCAACTAGAGTGGACACCAATAGTGTTGGATCTGTGACTAATGACCCAGGTTATCACTCAACCAACTAGAGTGGACACCAATAGTGTTGGGTCTGTAACACCCCCTTGTATTGATCATATCTTCACTAATGCTGCAGAGCTTTGCTCCAAAACAATATCTGTTCCCATTGGCTGTAGTCACCATAACATTGTGGCAATAACAAGGAAAATCTAAGTGCCAAACATTGGGTCTAAAGTAATTTATAAGAGATCACAAAAAATGTAAAAAAAAATTGTTGAAGATGTAAAACGTATGCATGTCGGTCTAATGTGTATGAGGAAGTGAATCCGGATGCAGCGCTGGAAGTATTTGTAAAACTATTCATGACAGTTGTTGACCAGCACCTGACGGTGAGTCTAACTAACTGTTAGAGCCCCCAACACCAACCCTAACCCTAACCCTAACCTTAACCTTAACCCCTAACCTTAACCTTAACCTTAACCTTAACCCCTAACCCTAACCTTAACCCTAACCCTAACCCTTAACCCTAACCTTAACCTTAACCCCTAACCCTAACCCTTAACCTTAAACCCTAACCTAACCTAATTTTTAACCTAACCTTAACCCTAACCTTAACCTAACCTAACCTAACCTTTAACCTTAACCTAACCTAATCCTAATTTTAACCCTAACCTAACCTAACCTTAACCTTAACCTTAACCCCTAATTTAACCCTTTAACCCTAACCTAACCCTAACCTTTAACCTTAACCTTAACCCTAACCTTAACCTAACCTTAACCCTAACCCTAACCCTAACCCTTAACCCTAACCTTAACCTTAACCTTAACCCCTAACCCTTAACCCTAACCTTAACCCTAACCCTAACCTTAACCCCTAACCTTAACCCTAACCCTAACCTAACCTAACCCTAACCCCTAACCCTAACCCCTAACCCTAACCCCTATCCCCTAACCCCTAACCTAGATTGATGATGATGAACTGAGTTCAAAGAAATGATTCAAAAGAGGTGTCAAACAAGTCAGGCTGCTCAGCTGATTGGTTGACATACTGTACATATAGACATTTAGTGACTAAACTTAACAAATATAAGAATATTACCAAACCTAGATAAAAAAAACAATTAATCTCCATCGTTCATTGAAGTTGATGGGTATATTAGCCAATCATTTCAATAACTATTTCACTAGTAAAATGGAAAAGCTCAGAAGTGAAATGACATTATTGAACAGTGAGCCATCATGTCTTTGTATAAGACATCTAATAATGAAAGATAAGGATCGCTGTTTTGAATTTGGTCAAGTCAGTCAAGGGAGACGTGGAACACCTATTGTTATCCATCAATAACGATAAGCCATCAGTTTCACTCATTACTGAAAGCTGGACAGGAAGGTCAACACAATCTCCATCAGGTTTGAGAAGACCTTCCTTGGGACATCGTAAGCCAGCACCAGGCAATGCTCACCACCATCTCAACGACAGCTGACTCCAAACTGAAGATTGTTGAAGGGTCCATCTTGTCCAAATGACCTCTGATAGGAGTCAGTGTATCCCTAACTAACCCTGGTAATAGTCTGATAGGAGTCAGTGTATCCCTAACTAACCCTGGTAATAGTCTGATAGGAGTCAGTGTATCCCTAACTAACCCTGGTAATAGTCTGATAGGAGTCAGTGTATCCCTAACTAACCCTGGTAATAGTCTGATAGGAGTCAGTGTATCCCTAACTAACCCTGGTAATAGTCTGATAGGAGTCAGTGTGACCCTAACTAACCCTGGTAATAGTCTGATAGGAGTCAGTGTATCCCTAACTAACCCTGGTAATAGTCTGATAGGAGTCAGTGTATCCCTAACTAACCTGACCTGCATTCTCTAGTCCCCAATCCTGAGTTGTGTCCCCCCTACTCCTCTAACACTACTAGACCTGCATTCTCTAGTCCCCAATCCTGAGTTGTGTCCCCCTACTCCTCTAACTCTACTAGACCTGCATTCTCTAGTCCCCAATCCTGAGTTGTGTCCCCCCTACTCCTCTAACTCTACTAGACCTGCATTCTCTAGTCCCCAATCCTGAGTTGTGTCCCCCTACTCCTCTAACACTACTAGACCTGCATTCTCTAGTCCCCAATCCTGAGTTGTGTCCCCCCTACTCCTCTAACACTACTAGACCTGCATTCTCTAGTCCCCAATCCTGAGTTGTGTCCCCCTACTCCTCTAACTCTACTAGACCTGCATTCTCTAGTCCCCAATCCTGAGTTGTGTCCCCCTACTCCTCTAACTCTACTAGACCTGCATTCTCTAGTCCCCAATCCTGAGTTGTGTCCCCCTACTCCTCTAACACTACTAGACCTGCATTCTCTAGTCCCCAATCCTGAGTTGTGTCCCCCTACTCCTCTAACTCTACTAGACCTGCATTCTCTAGTCCCCAATCCTGAGTTGTGTCCCCCCTACTCCTCTAACACTACTAGACCTGCATTCTCTAGTCCCCAATCCTGAGTTGTGCCCCCTACTCCTCTAACTCTACTAGACCTGCATTCTCTAGTCCCCAATCCTGAGTTGTGTCCCCCTACTCCTCTAACTCTACTAGACCTGCATTCTCTAGTCCCCAATCCTGAGTTGTGTCCCCCCTACTCCTCTAACACTACTAGACCTGCATTCTCTAGTCCCCAATCCTGAGTTGTGTCCCCCTACTCCTCTAACACTACTAGACCTGCATTCTCTAGTCCCCAATCCTGAGTTGTTTCCCCCCCCCTACTCCTCTAACTCTACTAGACCTGCATGGAGGCCCTTCTGCTATGGTTATTGTTGTTCCATGATCTCCCACGGAGGTCCTCTCACCCTCAGCAGAGCAGAGAGAGAGAGACAGGAGTTCACGTGAAGAAAAGGAAAGACATAGCCATGATCCCAGATGAGAGAGAAAGAAGGATGAGAGGAATTAAATGATATCATCTGTTCTTATTTTACCTTTTTGTCTAGCGAGCGACACGTGGCGGAAAATGATCTTCTCAGTGAGTTATTTGCAGAGCTGGATCTGTTATCCTTGTTATTATATTCCGTAGCATAGACATAACAGCCGAGGTCTCCTCTCGGACACAGGTGGTCCCTCCGCCTCGAGACACACACACACACTCGCACACACACACACACACACACACACACACAACGAAGACTGTGTTCAAGGCCATGCTGCGCTGGGGGTCACGGGTCGGAGGAAGAGGAGGGTTGGGGGGTGAAGACATGGACAGATGCATGTGAATTTAGGTAAGGGTGTTACATTTCAGCACCTGCTTTCCTTGGCCTGTTAGCCCAGCCGGCTGGTCACAGTGTGTAGAGATAGTGATGATTAATCTGCCCTCCAGCTTCAGAGGAGCCGTGTGCACGGAGGAACACCGTCTAAAACCTACATTTGTTCAACAAATTACTCACATGTGTCCTTCTCTGAAGAGAGGGAGAGAGATAGAGAAATGTGGAGTCAAGAGTCTTGTCGTCCCACAGAGTTCTACTCCACAAGAAAAATACCTCTTGCATGAGTCCCAAATGGCATCCTATTCCCTATATAGTGGTGAAAAGTAGTGCACTATGAAGGAAATAGGGTGCCATTTAGTCACAGATCTTCCATCTAGCTCTTTAACTAGTCAGTCAGTCAGCCAGCCTTCCATCTAGCTCTTTAATTAGTCAGTCAATCAGCCAGCCTTCCATCTAGCTCTTTAATTAGTCAGTCAATCAGCCAGCCAGCCATCCATCTAGCTCTTTAACTATTTAACTAGTCAGTCAATCAGCCAGCCAGCCTTCCATCTAGCTCTTTAATTAGTCAGTCAATCAGCCAGCCAGCCTTCCATCTAGCTCTTTAACTAGTCAGTCAATCAGTCAGCCAGCCATCCATCTAGCTCTTTAACTAGTCAGTCAATCAGCCAGCCAGCCTTCCATCTAGCTCTTTAATTAGTCAGTCAATCAGCCAGCCAGCCAGCCATCCATCTAGCTCTTTAACTAGTCAGTCAATCAGCCAGCCAGCCTTCCATCTAGCTCTTTAACTAGTCAGTCAGTCAGCCAGCCTTCCATCTAGCTCTTTAACTAGTCAGTCAATCAGCCAGCCTTCCATCTAGCTCTTTAATTAGTCAGTCAATCAGTCAGCCAGCCTTCCATCTAGCTCTTTAACTAGTCAGTCAATCAGCCAGCCTTCCATCTAGCTCTTTAACTAGTCAGTCAATCAGCCAGCCAGCCTTCCATCTAGCTCTTTAACTAGTCAGTCAATCAGCCAGCCAGCCTTCCATCTAGCTCTTTAACGAGTCAGTCAATCAGTCAGCCAGCCTTCCATCTAGCTCTTTAACTAGTCAGTCAATCAGCCAGCCTTCCATCTAGCTCTTTAACTAGTCAGTCAATCAGTCAGCCAGCCTTCCATCTAGCTCTTTAATTAGTCAGTCAATCAGCCAGCCAGCCTTCCATCTAGCTCTTTAATTAGTCAGTCAATCAGCCAGCCTTCCATCTAGCTCTTTAACTAGTCAGTCAATCAGCCAGCCAGCCTTCCATCTAGCTCTTTAACTAGTCAGTCAATCAGCCAGCCTTCCATCTAACTCTTTAACTAGTCAGTCAATCAGCCAGCCAGCCTTCCATCTAGCTCTTTAACTAGTCAGTCAATCAGCCAGCCTTCCATCTAGCTCTTTAACTAGTCAGTCAATCAGTCAGCCAGCCCTCCATCTAGCTCTTTAATTAGTCAGTCAATCAGTCAGCCAGCCTTCCATCTAGCTCTTTAACTAGTCAGTCAATCAGTCAGCCAGCCTTCCATCTAGCTCTTTAACTAGTCAGTCAATCAGTCAGCCCTCCATCTAGCTCTTTAACTAGTCAGTCAATCAGTCAGCCAGCCTTCCATCTAGCTCTTTAACTAGTCAGTCAATCAGTCAGCCAGCCTTCCATCTAGCTCTTTAACTAGTCAGTCAATCAGCCAGCCAGCCTTCCATCTAGCTCTTTAACTAGTCAGTCAATCAGCCAGCCAGCCTTCCATCTAGCTCTTTAACTAGTCAGTCAATCAGTCAGCCAGCCTTCCATCTAGCTCTTTAACTAGTCAGTCAATCAGTCAGCCAGCCTTCCATCTAGCTCTTTAACTAGTCAGTCAATCAGCCAGCCAGCCTTCCATCTAGCTCTTTAACTAGTCAGTCAATCAGCCAGCCAGTTTCCATCTAGCTCTTTAACTAGTCAGTCAATCAGCCAGCCTTCCATCTAGCTCTTTAACTAGTCAGTCAATCAGTCAGCCAGCCTTCCATCTAGCTCTTTAACTAGTCAGTCAATCAGTCAGCCAGCCTTCCATCTAGCTCTTTAACTAGTCAGTCAATCAGTCAGCCAGCCTTCCATCTAGCTCTTTAACTAGTCAGTCAATCAGCCAGCCTTCCATCTAGCTCTTTAACTAGTCAGTCAATCAGCCAGCCTTCCATCTAGCTCTTTAACTAGTCAGTCAATCAGTCAGCCAGCCTTCCATCTAGCTCTTTAACTAGTCAGTCAATCAGCCAGCCTTCCATCTAGCTCTTTAACTAGTCAGTCAATCAGTCAGCCAGCCTTCCATCTAGCTCTTTAACTAGTCAGTCAATCAGTCAGCCAGCCTTCCATCTAGCTCTTTAACTAGTCAGTCAATCAGCCAGCCTTCCATCTAGCTCTTTAACTAGTCAGTCAATCAGTCAGCCAGCCTTCCATCTAGCTCTTTAACTAGTCAGTCAATCAGTCAACCCTCCATCTAGCTCTTTAACTAGTCAGTCAATCAGTCAGCCAGCCTTCCATCTAGCTCTTTAACTAGTCAGTCAATCAGTCAGCCAGCCTTCCATCTAGCTCTTTAACTAGTCAGTCAATCAGCCAGCCAGCCTTCCATCTAGCTCTTTAACTAGTCAGTTAATCAGCCAGCCAGCCTTCCATCTAGCTCTTTAACTAGTCAGTCAATCAGTCAGCCAGCCTTCCATCTAGCTCTTTAACTAGTCAGTCAATCAGTCAGCCAGCCTTCCATCTAGCTCTTTAACTAGTCAGTCAATCAGCCAGCCAGCCTTCCATCTAGCTCTTTAACTAGTCAGTCAATCAGCCAGCCAGCCTTCCATCTAGCTCTTTAACTAGTCAGTCAATCAGCCAGCCAGCCTTCCATCTAGCTCTTTAACTAGTCAGTCAATCAGCCAGCCAGCCTTCCATCTAGCTCTTTAACTAGTCAGTCAATCAGTCAGCCAGCCTTCCATCTAGCTCTTTAACTAGTCAGTCAATCAGTCAGCCAGCCTTCCATCTAGCTCTTTAACTAGTCAGTCAATCAGTCAGCCAGCCTTCCATCTAGCTCTTTAACTAGTCAGTCAATCAGTCAGCCAGCCTTCCATCTAGCTCTTTAACTAGTCAGTCAATCAGATGGAACACTACAGAGTAGAGCAGAACAGAGTAGATCAGAACAAAACAGAACAGAATGAGCAGAACAGAGCAGAGTAGAGTAGAACAGAGCAGAACAGAGTAGAGTAGAGTAGATCAGAGCAGAACAGAACAGAGTAGAGTAGATCAGAACAGAGTAGAGCAGAACAGAGCAGAGTAGATCAGAACAGAGTAGAACATAACAGAGCAGAGTAGATCAGAACAGAGTAGAACATAACAGAGTAGATCAGAGTAGAACAGAACAGAGTAGAACAGAACAGAGTAGATCAGAGTAGAACAGAACAGAGTAGATCAGAGTAGAACAGAACAGAGTAGAACAGAATAGAACAGAGTAGATCAGAACAGAGTAGAACAGAACAGAGTAGATCAGAACAGAGTAGAACAGAACAGAGTAGATCAGAACAGAGTAGAACAGAACAGAGTAGATCAGAACAGAGTAGAACAGAGTAGATCAGAACAGAACAAAGTAGAACAGAACACAGAGTAGAACAGAACAGAGTAGAACAGAGTAGAACAGAACAGAACAGAGTAGAACAGAGTAGAACAGAACAGAACAGAGTAGAACAGAACAGAACAGAGTAGAACAGAACAGAACAGAGTAGAACAGAACACAGAGTAGAACAGAGCAGAGTAGATCAGAACCGAACAGAACAGAGCAGGAATCCAGCCTGGAACAGATGGTGAAGGCCTTTTGTGGAACCCTTAGCTCCAAGACCCACCCTACCTCCCCAACTATTTACATAGCAAGGCAGCTGCTCCTTCCCTCCCTCCCCATCTCTCACCCCAATAACTATAACCCCCTCTCTCTCTCAATTCAAAGGGCTTTATTGACATGGGAAACATATGTTTATATTGCCAAAGCAAGTGAAATAGATAATAAACAAATGGAAAATAAACAAGGGAAACATTTGTGAACATTACACAGAATATAGACATTTCAAATGCTTTATTATTGGCTATGTGCAGTGAAGTATGAAAGGGAAAATAAATAACCAGATAAATATGGGTTGTATTTACAATGCTGTTTGTTCTCCACTGGTTGCCCTTTTCTCATGGCAACGGGCCACACATCTATCTGCTGTGACTTCACACTGCGATATTTCACCTGACAGATATCGGAGTTCATCAATGTGTGATTTTCTAATTCTTTGTGGATCTGTGTGATTTGTGGGAAATCGGTGTCTCTAATGTGTTCATACATTTGGCAGGAGGTTAGGAAGTGCAGCTCAGTTTCCACCTCATGTTGTGGGCAGTGTGCACATAGCCTGTCATCTGTCGAGAGCCACGTCTGCCAATGGCAGCCTTTCTCAATAGCAAGGCTATGCTCACTGGGTCAATACATGGTAAAGGATTTTCTTAATTTATGGTCAGTCACAGTGTTCAGGTATTCTTCCACTGTGTACTTTCTGTTAAGGGCCATTCCAATTTGCTCTGTATTTTGGTTGATTCTTTCCAGTGTGTCAAATAGTAATTATCTTTTTGTTTTCTCATGATTTGGTTGTGTCTAATTGTGTTGCTGTCCTGGGGCTCTGTGGGGTCTGTTTGTGTTTGGGAACAGAGCCCCGGGACCAGCTGGCTGAGGGGACTCGTCTCTAGGTTTATCACTCTGAAGGTGATGGCTTTGTGGTGGAATGTGTGGGCATCGCTTCCTTTTAGGTGGTTGTAGAATTTAACAGCTCTTTTCTGTATTTTGATAACTAGTGGGTATCGATCCTAATTCTGCTCTGCATTGTTTGGGGTTTTGAGTTGTATATTTTTGCAGAATTCTGCATGCAGAGTCTCAATTTGGTGTTTGTCCCATTTTGTGAATTCTTGGTTGGTGAGCGGACCCCAGACCTCACAACCATAGAAGGCAATGGGTTCGATAACCGATTGAAGTATTTTTAGCCAGAGACTAATTGGGTTGAGTTGTATGTTCCTTTTGATGGCATAGAAGGCCCGTTTACAGCCTTGTGGAAGTTACCTGTGGTGTTTATGTTTGGGCCGAGGTAGGTGTAATTCTTTGTGTGCTCTAGGGCACTGGTTCCCAAACTTTTTATAGCCCAGTACCCCTTCAAACATTCAACCTCCAGCTGCGTACCCCCTCTAGCACCGGGGTCAGCGCACTCTCAAATGTTGTTTTTTGCCATCATTGTAAACCTGCCACACACACACACACACTATACGATACATTTATTGAACAGAAGAATGAGTGTGAGTTTTTGTCGCAGCCTGTCATGCGGTATAGCTGGTTTAATGAGTCAGGCGCAGGAGAGCAGAGATGAGTGGACTAAGTACTTTACTAGGCAATGTAAAACCAAATGCAACCGCGTCACAAAACAAATGCCCAAAACCAAATAAGGCAGTACAAAGTACAAGATACACGTAAATTACCGGCTGCCACAAAGCACTGGTGAATAAACATACAAACCCCGGCGTGAACCGGCATGCCAACAAACAATTCCCCACAAAGACATGGGGGAAACAGAGGGTTAAATAAACAACAGTAATGAGGGCAAATTAAAACTAGGTGTGATGGGAAACAAGACAAAACAAATGGAAAATGAAAAATGGACCGGCGATGGCTAGAAGACCGGTGACGTCGACCGCTGAACGCCTCCCGAACAAGGAGAGGAACCGATAATCAAATAATAATATAATAATAATCAATAATTTTGCTCTTTATTTAACCATCTGACATATAAAACCTTATTTGTTCATCAAAAATTGTGAATAACTCACCAAAGGTTAATGAGAAGGGTGTGCTTGAAAGGATGGACATAACTCTGCAATGTTGGGTTGTATTGGAGAGAGTCTCAGTCTTAAATCATTTCCCTCACACAGTCTGTGTCTGTATGTAGTTTTCATGCTAGTGAGGGCCGAGAATCCACTCTCACATAGGTACGTGGTTGCAAAGGGCATCAGTGTCTTAACAGCGCGATTTACCAAGGCAGGATACTCTGAGCGCAGCCCTATCCAGAAATCTGGCAGTGGCTTCTGATTAAATTGATTAAATACCAGTAGAGATGATATGTGTCTCTATGGACGAGGGCCTTACTTTTTTTAACCATTTATCAATTTTCGAGCAAACGGAATGAGCAGCAGCTACGTTTGGCTGCATACGGGCCGTTACTGGAATTCCAGCGAGAGAGTAACGGTTAATGTGATTGGATGTTAATTATTTGACTAGGCTACCTGTATTTGACATTGTGCTGTTATTTTGCTGAACACTAGATGGTTGAATATTATTTGGGGCAGTGAAACGAGGCTACTCAGGCGAGAAAAAAACGTAGCTCAAATGTACAGCCCTGTTGAAAAATATAAATGGACTGTTTGAATTTTATTTTATAAAAAGAAAAAAAATTATTTGGCGTAAGCCAGACTGCATTGCGCGTACCCCAGTTTAGGAATACCTGCTCCAGGGCAACAGTGTCTAGATGGAATTTGTATTTGTGGTCCTGGCGACTGGACCTTTTTTGGAACACCATTATTTTGGTCTTACTGAGATTTACTGTCAGGGCCCAGGTCTGGCAGAATCTGTGCAGAAGATCTAGGTGCTGCTGTAGGCCCTCCTTGGTTGGGGACAGAAGCACCAGATCATCAGCAAACAGTAGACATTTGACTTCAGATTCTAGTAGGGTGAGGCCGGGTGCTGCAGACAGCTTGCAGGTGCCTGGCCCGCCACAAGGAGACGCTAGAGCACGATGAGACAAGCAAATCCCGGCCAGCCACACCTTCTCCTAACCCAGACAGCTCTTGGCCAATTGTGCGCTGCCTCATGGGTCTCCCTGTTACGGCCGACTGTGACAGCCTGGGATCGAACCAGGCTGTAGTGATGCTTCTAGCACTGCGATGCACCACTTCGGGAGGCCCCTAGCAGTTTGTTTACCCTAACACACACTGTCTATCTCCAAACACACTGGGCACAGACCTTCCATCTGTCTATCTCCAAACACACTGGGCACAGACCTTCCATCTGTCTATCTCCAAACACACTGGGCACAGACCTTCCATTTGTCTATCTCCAAACACACTGGGCACAGACCTTCCATCTGTCTATCTCCAAACACACTGGGCACAGACCTTCCATCTGTCTATCTCCAAACACACTGGGCACAGACCTTCCATCTATCTATCTCCAAACACACTGGGCACAGACCTTCCATCTATCTATTTCCAAACACACTGGGCACAGACCTTCCATCTGTCTATCTCCAAACACACTGGGCACAGACCTTCCATCTGTCTATCTCCAAACACACTGGGCACAGACCTTCCATCTATCTATCTCCAAACACACTGGGCACAGACCTTCCATCTGTCTATCTCCAAACACACTGGGCACAGACCTTCCATCTGTCTATCTCCAAACACACTGGGCACAGACCTTCCATTTGTCTATCTCCAAACACACTGGGCACAGACCTTCCATTTGTCTATCTCCAAACACACTGGGCACAGACCTTCCATTTGTCTATCTCCAAACACACTGGGCACAGACCTTCCATTTGTCTATCTCCAAACACACTGGGCACAGACCTTCCATCTGTCTATCTCCAAACACACTGGGCACAGACCTTCCATCTGTCTTTCTCCAAACACACTGGGCACAGACCTTCCATTTGTCTATCTCCAAACACACTGGGCACAGACCTTCCATCTGTCCATCTCCAAACACACTGGGCACAGACCTTCCATCTGTCTATCTCTACCACAGATCTTATCCTGTTCAGAAACCTGCTCTAAGATCGTTTGCCCAGGCAGCCAGTGCCGAGGACCTCGTCAGGGACATCAGAGTTCAAATTCCAACCATATGTTCTGTTCCCCAATGTACCAATATGATGCCCTGCAGAGAAAGATGTGAGAGACTGATAGTAAAGTTCACAGGGTTCTGACGGTCTGATAATGCCTTTCTGACATTCCAAAGGTTCTGAGGGTTCTGTACCAACGTTCCAAAGCCTTATGAGGGGAAAAGTTTTACAACACCTACTCATTCAAGGGTTTTTCTTTATTTTTACTATTTTCTACATTGTTGAATAATAGTGAAGACATCAAAACTATGAAATGACACATATGGAATCATATAGAAACCCCAAAAATGTTTTGCACACTTTTGGCATTCTCTCAACCGGCTTCATGAAGAATGCTTTTCCAACAGTCTTGAAGGAGTTCCCACATATGCTGAGCACTTGTTGGCTGCTTTTACTTCACTCTGCGGTCCAACTCATCCCAAACCATCTCAATTGGGTTCAGGTTGGGTGATTGTGGAGGCCAGGTCATCTGATGCAGCACCATCACTGTCCTTCTTGGTCAAATAGCCCTTACACAGCCTGGAGGTGTGTTTTGGGTCATTGTCCTGTTGAAAAACAAATGATAGTCCCACTAAGCGCAAACCAGATGGGATGGTGTATCACTGCAGAATGCTGTGGGAGCAATGCTGGTTTAGTGTGCCTTGAATTCCAAATAAATCCCTGACAGTGTCACCAGCAAAGCACCCCCCACACCATCACACCTCCTCCTCCATGCTTCACGGTGGGAATCACACATGAGGAGATCATCCGTTCACCTACTCTGCATCTCACAAAGACACGGCGGTTGGAACCAAAAATCTCTAATTTGGACTCATCAGACCAAAAGACAAATTTCCACGTGTCTAATGACAAATGTATGTGTTTCTTGGCCCAAGCAAGTCTCTTCTTCTTATTGGTGTCCTTTAGTAGTGGTTTCTTTGCAGCAATTCGACCATGAAGGCCTGATTCACACAGTCTCCTCTGAACAGTTGATGTTGAGATGAGTCTGTTACTTGAACTCTGTGAAGCATTTATTTGGGTTGGAATTTCTAAGGCTGGTAACTCTAATGAACTTATCCTCTGCAGCAGAGGTAACTCTGGGTCTTCCTTTCTTGTGGCCGGTCCTCATGAGAGCCAGTTTCATCATAGCACTTGATGGTTTTTGCGACTGCACTTGAAGAAACTTTAAAAGTTGTTAATGTTCCGTATTGACTGACCTTCATGTCTTAAAGTAATGATGGACTGACATTTCTCTTTGCTTATTTGAGCTGTTCTTGCCATAATATGGACTTAGTCTTTTACCAAATAGGGCTATCTTCTGTATACCAACCCTACCTTGTCACAACACAACTGATTGGCTCAAACACATTAAGAAGGAAAGAAATTCCACTCGTGAAGCTGCCAAAAGTGTGCAAAGCTGTCATCAATGCAAAGGGTGGCTTCTTTTGAGAATCTAAAATATATTTTGATTTGTTTAACACTTTTTTGGTTACTACATGATTCCATATGTGTTATTTCATAGTTTTGATGTCTTCACTATTATTCTACAATGTAGATGTCACGTGCGCTCCGGCCTATATCGCCAGGCTCCCCAGCCTCAGCCGGTCTGTCAGGTTCCCGCGCTCCAGCTGGCGGCAGGTTCCCGTGCATCAGCAGGGGTGACCGGTCCGCTCCCGATCCCCGTGATCGTCATGATGGTCGGCGTCCTGCGGCTGGAGCCGCGCGTCAGGAAGGGTGTACTGTCATGTGTGCCTCTAGGTCACCAGGCTGCTCGTTATGGCGCACACCTGTCCCCATCGTTACGCGCACCTGCGTGTCATCAGACTCACCTGGACTCCATCACCTCCCTGATTACCTTCCCTATATACTTCCTTTGGTTCCTTCCCCAGGCGATATTGTTTCTGTTCCTGGGCCATGACTGTGTGTTGTTCGCGTTTCTTATTTTGTATTATGTTGTGTTTATTTATTAACACTCACTCCCTTAACTTCCCGACTCTCAATGCACATTGTTACAGTAGAAAATAGTAACAATAAAGAAAAACCCTGGATTGAGTAGGAGTCCAAACCTTTGACTGGTACTGGACACACACAAACACACACACACAGCTGTGTTTTTGTGAAACTTCAGGACTTTTTTGAGTGTCCAATTGTTTCACCATTAAAAATCATATTTTTCCCTAACCCCTAACCCCAAAACCCTAAACCGAACCCTTAAGCTTAAAAAACATTTGAACAAATTCAAGACCTCCTCCTTCTCCTCTTCTTCGCAGGCTCTTGTGTTAGACCCACGTCTGTCAGGTCTGACTGATGGAGAATCATTACTCAATGACTGTGGAAAGTTCAGGCTGAGGTGACGTCTTTTAACTTTTTATTTTTAGACATTCCATCGTAGCACGCTGAGAGACACAGCCAGCCAGGGTCAGGGTCAGGGAGCCAGGGTCAGGGAGCCAGGGTCAGGGTCAGGGAGCCAGGGTCAGGGTCAGGGAGCCAGGGTCAGGGTCAGGGAGCCAGGGTCAGGGTTATGGAGCCAGGGTCAGGGTCAGGGAGCCAGGGTCAGGGTTATGGAGCCAGGGTCAGGGTTATGGAGCCAGGGTCAGGAGCCAGGGTCAGGGTCAGGAGCCAGGGTCAGGGGTCAGGAGCCAGGGTCAGGGTCAGGAGCCAGGGTCAGGGTTATGGAGCCAGGGTCAGGGTCATGGAGCCAGGGTCAGGGCCAGGGTCAGGGTCATGGAGCCAGGGTCAGGGTTATGGAGCCAGGGTCAGGGGTCAGGAGCCAGGGTCAGGGTCAGGGAGCCAGGGTCAGGGTCAGGGAGCCAGGGTCAGGGTTATGGAGCCAGGGTCAGGGTCAGGGAGCCAGGGTCAGGGTCAGGAGCCAGGGTCAGGGTTATGGAGCCAGGGTCAGGCCAGGGAGCCAGGGTCAGGGTTATGGAGCCAGGGTCAGGGAGCCAGGGTCAGGGTTATGGAGCCAGGGTCAGGAGCCAGGGTCAGGGTTATGGAGCCAGGGTCAGGGTTATGGAGCCAGGGTCAGGGAGCCAGGGTCAGGGTTATGGAGCCAGGGTCAGGGTTATGGAGCCAGGGTCAGGGTCAGGGAGCCAGGGTCAGGGTCAGGGAGCCAGGGTCAGGGTTATGGAGCCAGGGTCAGGGTCAGGGAGCCAGGGTCAGGGTCATGGAGCCAGGGTCAGGGTCAGGAGCCAGGGTCAGAGTCAGGAGCCAGGGTCAGGCTATGGAGCCAGGGTCATGGTCAGGGAGCCAGGGTCAGGGTCAGGGAGCCAGGGTCAGGGTCAGGGAGCCAGGGTCAGGGTTATGGAGCCAGGGTCAGGGTCAGGGAGCCAGGGTCAGGGTTATGGAGCCAGGGTCAGGGTTATGGAGCCAGGGTCAGGGAGCCAGGGTCAGGGTTATGGAGCCAGGGTCAGGGTTATGGAGCCAGGGTCAGGGTCAGGGAGCCAGGGTCAGGGTCAGGGAGCCAGGGTCAGGGTTATGGAGCCAGGGTCAGGGAGCCAGGGTCAGGGTTATGGAGCCAGGGTCAGGGTCAGGGAGCCAGGGTCAGGGTCAGGGAGCCAGGGTCAGGGTTATGGAGCCAGGGTCAGGGTCAGGGAGCCAAGGTCAGGGTTATGGAGCCAGGGTCAGGGTTATGGAGCCAGGGTCAGGAGCCAGGGTCAGGGTTATGGAGCCAGGGTCAGGGTTATGGAGCCAGGGTCAGGGTCAGGAGCCAGGGTCAGGGTCAGGGTCAGGGAGCCAGGGTCAGGGTTATGGAGCCAGGGTCAGGGTCAGGGAGCCAGGGTCAGGGTTATGGAGCCAGGGTCAGGGTCAGGGAGCCAGGGTCAGGGTCAGGGAGCCAGGGTCAGGGTTATGGAGCCAGGGTCAGGGTCAGGGAGCCAGGGTCAGGGTCAGGGAGCCAGGGTCAGGGTCAGGGAGCCAGGGTCAGGGTTATGGAGCCAGGGTCAGGGAGCCAGGGTCAGGGTTATGGAGCCAGGGTCAGGGTTATGGAGCCAGGGTCAGGGAGCCAGGGTCAGGGTTATGGAGCCAGGGTCAGGGTCATGGAGCGAGGGTCAGGGTCAGAGAGCCAGGGTCGGCTGATTGGCTGCCTTACAGCACGTTTGACTTTCTCTCTTTCAGTATCTTTAATCATCTCTTCCTCAGTGTCTCTCTCTCTCTTTCTCTCTCAAATACTCTCTCTCTGTGCTGCCCCTCTCTCTCTCTTTTCTCTCTCTCTCTCTGTGCCTCTCTCTCTTTCTCTCTCTCTCTGTGCCTCTCTCTCTTTTTATCTCTCTCTCTGTGCCTCTCTCTCTTTCTCTCTCTCTCTGTGCCTCTCTCTTTCTCTCTCTCTCTCTGTGCCTCTCTCTCTCTCTCTCTCTGTGCCTCTCTCTCTTTCTCTCTCTCTCTCTGTGCCTCTCTCTCTCTCTCTCTTTCTCATTCTCTTTCCGTGCCTCTCTCTCTTTTTTTTGTCTGACACATGCAAGTTGTTGTTGACACAGAGTGAGTACTTGGGCTGAGATCTGACATATTCCAGATAATTTATTACAAACTACAGGTCATTTAGTTTCCAGAGAGAGTGATTTAGTGAGCCACACTGTTGTGTGAGCCTGTGGCAGGTCTGTGTGTGTTATGACGGAGCCTCTGTCCCAAATGTAGGCTTGATTACCAACGATGATGAGACAGCCTACAGGGAGGAGGTGAGAGCTCTGGGAGTGTGGTGTCAGGAAAATAACCTCTCACTCAACGTCAACAAAACAAAGGAGATGATCGTGAACTTCAGGAAACAGCAGAGGGTGCACCTATCTACATCGACGGGGAACGCAGTGGAGAAGGTGGAAAGCTTCAAGTTCCTTGGCGCACACATCATTGACAAACTGAAATGGACCACCCACACAGACAGTGTGGTGAAGAAGGCGCAACAGAGCCTCTTCAACCTCAGGAGGCTAAAGAAATTTGGATTGTCACCTAAAACCCTCACAAACTTTTACAGATGCACAATTGAAAGCATCCTGTCGGGCTGTATCACTGCCTGGTACGGCAACTGCTCCGCCCACAACCGTAAGGCTCTCCAGAGGGTAGTGAGGACTGCACAACGCATCACCGGGGGGTAAACTACCTGCCCTCCAGGACACCTAAAGCACCTGATGTCATAGGAAGGCCAAAAAGATCATCAAGGACATCAAACACCCGAGCCACTGCCTGTTCACCCCGCTATCATCCAGAATGCGATGATAGCAGGTGCATCAAAGCTGGGACCGAGAGACTGAAAAACAGCTCCCTCAGGTAGGGTGGAGGTGCTCCCTCTGCAGTTTCCTGAAGTCCACGATCATCTCCTTTGTTTTGTTGACGTTGAGTGAGAGGTTGTTTTCCTGACACCACACTCCGAGTGCCCTCACCTCCTCCCTGTAGGCCGTCTCGTCGTTGTTGGTAATCAGGCCTACCACTGTAGTGTCGTCTGCAAACTTGATGATTGAGTTGGAGGCGTGCATGGCCACGCAGTCATGGGTGAACAGGGAGTACAGGAGGGGGCTGAGAACGCACCCCTGTGCGGCCGAAGTGTTGAGGGTCAGCGATGTGGAGATGTTGTTGCCTACCTTCACCACCTGGGGGTGGCCTGTCAGAAAGTCCAGGACCCAATAACACAGGGCGGGGTCGAGACCGCTGATGGGAGGTTGTAGCCAGGGGGAACCAGCTGATGGGAGGTTGTAGACAGGGGGAACCAGCTGATGGGAGGTTGTAGACAGGGGGAACCAGCTGATGGGGGGTTGTAGCCAGGGGGAACCAGCTGATGGGAGGTTGTAGCCAGGGGAACCAGCTGATGGGAGGTTGCAGCCAGGGGAACCAGCTGATGGGGGTTGTAGCCAGGGGAACCAGCTGATGGGAGGTTGTAGCTAGGGGAACCAGCTGATGGGAGGTTGTAGCCAGGGGGAACCAGCTGATGGGAGGTTGTATTCAGGGGGAACCAGCTGTAGCCAGGGGGAACCAGCTGATGGGAGGTTGTAGCCAGGGGAACCAGCTGATGGGAGGTTGTAGCCAGGGGAACCAGCAGAAGGGGGTTGTAGCCAGGGGAACCAGCTGATGGGAGGTTGTAGCCAGGGGGAACCAGCTGATGGGGGTTGTAGCCAGGGGAACCAGCTGATGGGGGGTTGTAGCCAGGGGAACCAGCTGATGGGGGTTGCAGCCAGGGGAACCAGCTGATGGGGGTTGCAGCCAGGGGAACCAGCTGATGGGGGTTGTAGCCAGGGGAACCAGCTGATGGGAGGTTGTAGCCAGGGGAACCAGCTGTAGCCAGGGGAACCAGCTGATGGGAGGTTGTAGCCAGGGGAACCAGCTGATGGGAGGTTGTAGCCAGGAACCAGCTGATGGGGGTTGTAGCCAGGGGAACCAGCTGATGGGGGTTGTAGCCAGGGGAACCAGCTGTAGCCAGGGGGAATTAGCTGATGGGAGGTTGTAGCCAGGGGGAACCAGCTGAAGGGGGTTGTAGCCAGGGAACCAGCTGATGGGAGGTTGTAGCCAGGGGAACCAGCTGATGGGAGGTTGTAGCCAGGGGAACCAGCTAATGGGGGGGGTTGTAGCCAGGGGATCCAGCTGATGGGAGGTTGTAGCCAGGGGAACCAGCTGTTGGGGGTTGTAGCCAGGGGGAACCAGCTGATGGAGGGTTAAAGCCAGGTGATGCGGAGTTGTAGACAGGGGGAAACAGCTGATGGGGGGAAGAGGAGACTGATGGGGGTGGACGGGGTGGCGGAATCTGATGGTGGTTGAGGAGTGTGATGGGGTAGATGAGTCTGATGAGGTAGGTGAGTCTGACGGGGAAGAGGAATCTGATGGAGTAGAGGAGTCTGATGGGGTAGAGGAGTCTGATGGAGTAGAGGAGTCTGATGGGGTAGAGGAGTCTGATGGAGTAGATGAGTCTGATAAGGGTAGATGAGTCTGCTATGGGGAAGAGGAGTCTGATGGGGTAGAGGAGTCGGATGTAGGATAGAGGAGACTGTTGGGGGTAGATGAGTCTGATGGGGTAGAGGGATCTGATGGGGTATACAGAAGTCTGATTGGGTAGATGAGTCTGATGGGGTAGAGGGATCTGATGGGGTATACAGAAGTCTGATTGGGTAGATGAGTCTGATGGGGTAGAGGAGTCTGATGGGGTAGAGGAGTCTGATGGGGTAGATGAGTCTGATGGGGTAGAGGAGTCTGATGGGGTAGAGGAGTCTGATGGGGTAGATGAGTCTGATGGGGTAGAGGAGTCTGATGGGGTAGATGAGTCTGATGGGGTAGAGGAGTCTGATAATTGACAATCGCTAGTGGAGGAGCCTCCGTCGCAGGGCTGTAAGTGCTGAGAGCAGGGTGGTCTGTCCATCAACAGCAGATTGCCTGAGAGAAGCTTCTCAGCCATATCACTTTCCTGAAACCCAAAGCTCTCTGCTCTCTCTCTCTCTCTCTCTCTCTCTCTCTCTCTCTCTCTCTCTCTCTCTCTCTCTCTCTCTCTCTCTCTCTCTCTCTCTATTGCTCTGCCTGCCATGCGAGGCTCTCTCCTCCCCTCCAGCTCCTCGCTGTCCAGCCACTTGTCCCCCCAGCCCTGGCTCTGGCCCAACCCATTGGTTTCTGTGACCAATCAGAACGGTTAGAATGTATTTGCTTTCTAGATATTGTTGGGGAGGTACTCAGATCCAGACTCATTGCGGAGAAGAAACTAACGTCTGTGTAGAGTTTGGCCGGAGCAAGGAGTTTGGGTAACCAGTTTGTGAGTTAGCGAGCCAGCAGAGATGCACAGGGCCGTTGTGGAAGCTACTCTGAAAATAACCTTTATCAAGCTATCAATTACTTCACTTTGGAAGAAGTTAAGATACACTAAAGCCTTAAGATAAAATATATTTTACTTAACTAAAGTTACTTTGAAAGAGCAGTTCACGATGCAGTTCATTATGTTCACAGAATGTGGACCGTAGCCTATTAAACACATTAGGTCTGATGCTTGACGAGGAAAGGAAATCATTGCCTACTTCACCCGTATGTTCTATGTAGTGCGTCGTTCCAGTAGTGAGCTACACTGCTACATGGCACAAGAGCTGCTGAAAACACTACCACGATTTGAATTTAGTTCAAGTACTACCAAGATACACAACCTGGTCTCAGAGCAAAACGTATATTTTACTAAAAACTGTGCCACTCCATTTAGTACCATATGTTACTTTACGTTAAGTTGCATTTCATTGGCCTACCAGTGTAATAGCGGTCATGCAATATAGTAGGAAGTGTAGGGTTACGGTATCCTACGTCTTGATCCTTTAGTATGAACATATTATCTTTGACTGCTTTAGTATGATATGCTACGTTAGGTTAGGGGTTAGGGTTAGGGTTAGGAGTTAGTTAAAGGGTTAAGGTTAGGGTTAGGAGTTAGTTAAAGGGTTAAGGTTAGGGGTTGGGAGTTAGTTAAAGGGTTGGGTTGGGGTTGGGAGTCTACGTTAAGAGGTTAAAGGTTAGGGTTGGGAGTTAGTTAAAGGGTAGAATTAAAATTTGAAATCAATTAAAAATTAAGAATTAGAATTAAAATTAGATTAAAATTAAAATTAGTTAAATTCATTAAAAATTAAAATTACATTAAATTAGTAAAATTAGAATTAAAGTTAGAGATTAATTAAAAATTAGAGAATTAAAATTAAGAAATTAGGAGTTAGATAAAATTAAAGGTTGAAGGTTAGGGTTAGGAGTTAGTTAAAGGGTTAAGGTTAGGAGTAAATAGGAGTCAGTTAAAGGGTTAAGGTTAGGGTTAGGAGTTGAATTAAAAATTAGAATTAGAATTAAGAGATGAGTAAGAATTAAAATTGGAAATTAGGTAAAATTAAATTAAAATTAAATTAATTAAGAATTAGAAAATTAAAAATTAAAAATTAAAATTAAAAATTAGAATTAAAATTAAAGTGAATTAAAAATTAAAATCAAATTAAAAATTAAAATTTAAAAATTGTAAATTATTAAATTGGAAATTAAAATTTAAAATTAATTAAAGAATTAAGAATTAGAATTAAGAATTAAAAATTAGAAGGGTTAAGAGAATTAGATTAAAAATTAGAATTAAGAATTAAGAGAACTAATTAAAAAAAATTAAGAAAATTAGAATTAGAAATTAATTAAAAAATTAAATTAGGAATTAGAGTAATTAATTCAAAATTAAAATTAAATTAAAATTAAGAATTATTAAAAATTAAGGTAAAATTGAGAAATTGGGTAAAAATTAGAATTAGGGGTGGGTATGAATTAAAAATTAGAGATTAGTTAAGAAGATGTTAAGAATTAGATTAAAATTAAAATTTAATTAGAAGACATTAAATTAAGAATTAGAATTGAATTAAATTAAGGTTAAATTGAGTTAAGAGGGTGAATTAAAAATTAAGAATTAGAATTAAATTAGTTAAAATTAATTAAGAATTAAATTAAGAATTGGAAGAATTAGATAATTAAGTTAAGGAATTAAAATTAAAATTAATTAAAAATTAAAGTTAGAAATTAAAATTAGATAAGAATTAAGAATTAAAGGAGATTCAGAGGGTAATTAAAGAATTAAATTAAGAATTAAAGAATTAGATTAAAATTAAGAATTAAAGTTAAAGAGAATTAGAGTAAAAGTTAGAAGATTAAAATTACATAGGAAATTAATTAAAAATTAAAATTAAAATTTAAAATTAATTAAAAAATTAAGAATTAAAATTAGAATTAATTAAAAGAATTAAAATTAGAATTAAAGTTAGAAATTAATTAAAGATTAAATTAAAATTAAGAGAATTAATTAAAGTTAAATTAGAATTAAGAAATTAATTAAAAATTAAGAATTAAAATTAAGAGATTAAATTAAAAATTAAAATTAAAATTAAAAATTAATTAAAAATTAAATTGAACAGAGAAATTAAAATTAAAGTATTAAGAATTAGAATTAAAGATTTAAAGTTAGTAAAATTAAATTACAGAATTTAAGAATTAATTAAAAATTAAGAAATTAGGGTAAAGAGATTAAATTAAAGGAGAATTAGAAGTTAAAATTAAGAAGGTAATTAAAAATTAAGTAAAATTAAGAAATTAATTAAAGAGTTAAAAGTTAAGTTAAAGTTAATTAAAAATTAAATTGAATTAGAATTAATTTAAAGAATTAAAGTTAGAAATTAAGAAATTAAAATTGGAAATTAGAATTTAAGGAAATTGAAGTTGAAAGGAAAGTTAAAGTTAAGAATTAGAAATTTAAAATTTAAAGGAATTAAGTTAGAATTAAGAAGAATTAATTAAAAATTAAAAATTAGAATTGGAATTAAAGAATTAGATTAAAAAATTAAACAAAATTAAGAGAGAATTGAATTAAAAGGAATTAAATTAAAATTAAGAATTAATTAAAAATTAAATTAGAATTAAGAAATTGAGTAAAATTAGAAATTAGGAATTAAAAATTAATTAAAAATTAGAATTAGAATTAAGAAATTAGGTAAAAATTAGAATTAAAGTTAAGAGGTAAATTAAAAATTAAGAATTAGAAAAATTAAGAAATTAGTTAAAAATTAGAATTAAAATTAAGAATTAATTAAAAATTAGAATTAAAATTAAGAGAATTAGGTAAAATTAAATTAAATTCAAGGGTAAATTAAAGTTAAAAATTAAGGTGAAATTAATTAAAAATTAAGAATTAAAATTAAAAATTAAAATTAAAAATTAAATTAAAATTAAGAGATTAAAATTAAGAATTAGAATTAAAAATTAAAATTAAAATTAAAAATTAAGAGAGGAGGGGGAGAAATTAGAGTTAAGAAATTGAATTAAAGAAGAATTAAGTTAAGAATTAAAAATTAATTAAGAGACTAATTAAAATTAAGATAAAATTGAATTAAAAAATTAGAATTACAAGAAATTAAAATTAGAAATTAAAAATTAGAATTAAAGAAATTAAATTAAAATTAGTAGAATTAGAAATTAAGAAATTAATTAAAAATTAAGAATTAAGGTTAAAGAAATTAAATTAAAAATTAAAATTAAAATTAAAATTAGTAAAGGAATTAAATTAAAATTAAGAATTAATTAAAAATTGGAGAATTAAAGTTAAGAAATTAATTAAAAATTCATTAAATTAGAAATTAATTAAAAATTAGAATCATAAAGTGAGAAATTGAATTAAATTAATTAAAATTAAGTTAAGAATTAAATTAGTAAAATTAAAAATTAAAAATTAAGAAATTAAATCATGAAGAATTAAAATTAGAAATTAATTAAGGAATTAAATTAAAGTTAAAAATTAATTAAAGTTAGAATTAAAATTAAGAAATTAATTAAAAGGAATTAAGAATTAAAAATTAAAGTGAATTAAAAATTAAGAATTAAGAATTAAGAAATTAGATTAAAAATTAAGAATTAAGGTGAGAAATTAAATTAAAAATTAAGTTAAATTAGAAATTAAAATTAAAATTAGAAATTGAAGTTAAAAATTAGGGAAATTAAGTTAAAAATTAAATTAAAAATTAAATTAAGGTATTAAGTTAATTAAAAAGGAGATTAAGAGTTAAGAATTAGGAATTAAAAATTGAATTAATAATTAAATTTAAAATTTAAGAGAATTAACAATTAAAAATTAGAATTAAGATTTAAGAAATTAATTAAAAATTAAGAATTAAATTAAGAATTAGTAAAATTAGAATTCTAAGTTAAGAATTAATTAAAAAATTAGAAATTAAAATTACAATTAATTAAAAATTAGAATTAAAAGTGTCCTTAAGAGAATTGAATTAAAATTAAGAATTACAGAATTAATTAGAAGACCTGGTAGAAATTAAAATTAAGAATTGGAGTAAAAATTAGGAATTAAAATTAAGAGGTGAATTAAAAATTTAAGAATTAAGAATTAAGAGGTGAATTAAAGTTAAAAATTAAAATTAAAAATTAAATTAAAAATTAGAATTAAAATTAAGAATTAAATTAAAAATAGGTAGAATTAGGAAATTAAAGAGTTAATTAAACATTAAATTAGAATTCTAGAGGTAATTAAAAATTAAAATTAAAGTTAGAATTAATTAAGAGATGAATTAAAAAATTAAATTAAAATTAGATTAAAGAAATTAATTAAAAAGTAAAACAAGGTAGGAATGTAAATTAAAAATTAGAATTAAGGAAGATCAAAAGTCAATTAAAAATTAAATTAAAATTACAAGAATTGAATTAAGAAATTAAGAATTAAAAATTAAGAGAAATTAATTAAAAAGAATTAGAATTGGAATTAGAAATTAATTAAAAATTAGAGAGAATTAAGAATTAGAATTAGGAATTAAAAATTAGAGATTAAAATTTAAAATTGAAGGGGTGAGAATTAAATTAAAATTAGAAATTATAATTAAAAATTAAAATTAAAGGGTTAAAATTAGGTTAAAAGTTAATTAAAGTGGGGTAAAATTTAAAGATTAATTAAAAATTAAATTAAGATTAGGAAATTAATTAAAAATTAAGAATTATAATTAAGAATTAAGAATTAAAGTGGAGTAAAGTTAAAAATTAAAATTAAAATTGAATTAAAAATTAGAATTAGGATATTAGAAATTAGGTAAAAATTAGAAATTAAGAATTAGAATTAGATTAAATTAAGGTGAGGAATTAAAATTTAGAAATTAGGTAAAATTAGAATTAGGAAAAAATTAGAAATTAGGTTAAAGTGAATTAAGAATTAAGAATTGGAATTAAAAATTAATTAAAAAATTAGAATTAAAGAGTTAAATTATGAATTAAGTTAGTATTAAAAATTAGATTAAGAATTAAATTAAAATTAAAAATTAATTAAAATTAAGAATTAGAATTAAAATTAGAATTTTAAATTAAAAATTAAATTAAGGTAAGAAAATTAGAATTAGAATTAGAATTAAATGAATAAAAATTAAATTATGGGTAAGAATTGCGAATTAAAAATTAATTAAAATTCAAGTTAGAATTCAAAATTAGGTAAAATTAAATTGGGTTAAAATTAATTAAAAAAATTAGAAGGTCAAAGAAGTTAAAATTAAAATTAAGAGAAATTAATTAAAAATTAGAATTAGGAAATTAAGAAATTAATTAAAAATTAAATTAGAATTAAGAATTAGAGTTAAGTGAATTAAAAATTAGAATTAAAGTTAAGAGAATTAATTAAAAAATTAAGAAAATTAAAGAATTAGAGAATTAATGTTAAAAATTAGAATTTAAAATTAAATTAAAATTGAAAGGGTTAAGAATTAGGAATTAAAATTAAGTTAAAAATTTAAAATTAAAAAATTATGAATTAAGAATTAAAATTAAATTAATGTTAAAGTGGGTAGAAGAATTAAAATTGGGAGTAAATTGAATTAGGAGTAAGTTAAGAGAATTAATTAAAAAATTAAAATTAAAGTCAGAAATTAGACTAAAAAATTAGAACAAAATTAAAATTAATTAAATTAGAGAATTAAGTTAAGAATTAAGAATTAATTGGTAATTAAAAATTTAAAAATTACAAAAATTAAGAATTATAATTAAGAATTAAGAATTTAAAGGAAATTAGATTAAAAATTAAGAAATTAAGAATTAAGAATTAATTAAAATTAAGTAAAATTAAGAAATTAATTAAAAAATTAAGAATTTAAAGTTAAGAATTAGGAATTAAAATTAATTAAAAATTAAAATTAAAGGAATTAGAATGATAAAAAATTAAATTAGAGTTTAAATCAATTAAAGAGATTAAAATTAAAGTTAAGAATTAGATTAAAAATTAAGAATTACATTAAGAATTAATTAATTAATTAAAATTAAGAATTAAAATTTAAAAATTAGGTTAAAAATTAAGAAATTAGAATTAAGAAATTAAAATTAAAAATTAATTAAGGAATTAAAATTAGGTAAGAATTAATTAAAAATTAATTATAATTAAGAAGTTAGAAATTAAGATTAATTAAAGAATTAAGAATTGGGAATTAAGAATTAATTAAAAATTAAAATTAGAATTAGAAGGAAATTAATTAAAAATTAAATTGAGATTAAAAAATTAATTAAAATTGAAATTAAAATTCAAGAAATTAGAATTAAAAATTAGAGGTAAAAATTAAGAATTAATTAAAATTACAGAGGTATCTTAAAATTAAATTAAAAATTAGAATTAAGGTGAAATTAAAATTATAATTAAGAATTAGAATTAAAGAATTAATTAAAAAGTTAGAATTGGGGTCAAGAAACTAGATTAAAAAATTAAATTAAAGTTAGAAATTAATTAAAAATTAAGAATTAAAATTAAAAATTAATTAAAAAATTAAATTAAGAAATTGAATTATGAATTAGATTCAAATTAAGAATTAATTAAAAATTAAGAATTAAGGTAGAATTAAAATTAGAATTAAAAATTAAAGAGTCAAATTAATTAAAAATTAAAATTTAAAATTAAGAATTAAAAGGGGTTAAAAATTAAATTAAAAGGAATTAAGTTAAAATTAAGAGAATTAAATTAAAAAATTAGAATTAAAATTAAGAAATCAATTAAAGAATTAGAAATTGAAAGTTAGGAAATTAATTAAATTATTAAATTAAGAATTAAGAATTGAATTAAAATTAATTAAAAATTAGAGAATTAGTAAAATTAAATTAGAATTAAGAATTAATTAAAAGATTAAATTAAGAATTAAGAATTAGGTCAAAATTAAATTAAAATTGAATTGAATTAAAATTAAAATTAAAATTAAAAATTGGTCTAAGAATTAGAATTAAAATTAGAAAATTAGGTAAAAATTAAGAATTAGAATTAAGAAATTAGATTAAAAATTAAAATTAAAATTAGAAATTAAGAATTAATTAAAAGATTAAAATTAAGAATTAAGAAATTGAATTGGGGTAAAAATTAAATTAAAATTAAAGAATTAAAAATTAGGTAAAATTGAAATTAATTAAAAATTAAGAAATTAAAGTTAAGAATTAGATTTAAAGAATTAAAAAATTAGGAATTAAGAATACAATTAAAAATTAAAATTATAATTAAATTAAGGAGTTAAAATTAATTAAAATTAAGAATTAAAGTTAAGAGAAATTAATTAAAAATTTAAGAATTAAAATTAAAATTAATTAAAAATTAAGAATTAAAATTAAGAATTAATTAGATAAATTAAATTAAAAATTAAGAGTAAAATTAAGAAAAATTAAGAATTAGAAATTAGGTAAAAGGAAATTAAGAAATTAAAGTTAAGAATTAATTAAAAATTAGGAGTAAGGAATTAAAATTAGATTAAAAATTAAATTAAAATTAAAATTAATTAAAAATTAAATTAAGAATTATAGAATTAAGAAAGGTAAATTAAAGTTAAGAATTAATTAAAAATTTAAGAATTAAAAGTAAGTAAAGGTGGGTAGATACTTACAGAATTAAAATTTAAAATTAATTAAAATTAAAATTAAAATTAAGAAATTAAAATTCAAGAAATTAAATTAAAGATCAAGAGGTGAATTCAAGGAAATTAAAATTAAAATTACAGGTGAAATCAATTAAAGAATTAAATTAAAATTAAGAATAATTAAAATTAAAATTAAAGGTTAAAAATTAGATTAAAAATTAAGAATTGTGAATTGAATTAAAAAATTAAATTCTAAGGTTAAAAATTAGATTAAAAATTAAATTAAAATTAAGAAATTAATTAAAATTAAGAAATTAAAATTAAGAATTAATTAAAAATTAGAATTAAAATTAAGAAATTAATTAAAAATTAGAAATTTAAAATTTAAGAGAATTAAATTAAAAGTTAAAAAAATTAAAATTAGGGTAAATTAAAAAATTTAAATTAAAATTTAGAATTAAAATTAAATTAATTAAAATTAAAATTAAGAATTAATTAAAAATTAAGAATTAGAGGTAATTAATTAAAATTAAGAAGATTAGAATTAAGAGATTAGAATTAAGGTAATTAAGAAATTAATTAAAAATTAGGAATTAGAAGATTAAATTAATTAAGGAAATTAAAATTAATATTAAAAATTGAGTAAAGTTAATTAAGAAGTTAAGAAATTAAAATTATAATTAGAATTAAAATTAAAAATTAATTAAGAATTAAAATTAAGAAATTAAATTAAAAATTAAAATTAAAATTAAGAGATTAATTAAAAAGTTAAATTAAGGAATTAAGAGAATTAATTAAAAAGTTAAGAATTAAAGGAATTAGAATTATAAGTTAAATTAAAATTAAGAATTAATTAAAAATTAAAATTAAAGTTAAAAGTTAATTAAGAATTAAGAATTAAAATTAGAAATTAATTAAAGATAAGGAATTAAAAGAGTTAAATTAATTAAGAATTAAGAATTAAAAATTGAATTAATTAAAATTAAATTAAAGAATTAAAATGGAAATTAAATTAAAAATTAGACATTAAGAATTAGTTAAAATCAATTAAAAATTCAAGAATTAAAAAGTTAAAATTAATTAAAAAGTTAAATTAAAATTATTAATTAATTAAAAAAAATTAGGTAAAAATTAAGAATTAATTAAGAATTAAAATTAGAATTAGAATTAATTAAATTAAAATTAAAATTTAAATAATTAGATAAAAATTAAATTAAAAGTTAAGAATTAATTAAAAAAAATTAAGAATTACATAAATTAGAAGTTAATTAAAAAGTTAAAATTAGAAATTAAGAAATTAATTAAAAATTAGAATTCTAAGAATTAGAAATTAATTAAAAATTAAATTAAGAATTAGAGAGATTAATTAAAAATTAGAATTAAAGTTAAGAATTGAATTAAAGTTAAATTGGAATTAAAATTAATTAAAGAAATTAAATTAAAGTTAAAATTAATTAAAAAATTAAGAATTATAGTTAAAATTAAAATTAAAGTTAAATTGGAAAGTTAAAAAGTTAAAATTAAGAATTAAATTAAAATTAATTAAAAATTTAAATTAAGAATTAAGAAGTAGATTCAAAATTAAGAAATTAAGATCAAAATTAGTAAGAATTAAATTAAAATTAAGAGAATTAAAGTTAAGAATTAGAAATTAAAATTAAAGGAAATTAGAATTAAAGATTAAAATTATATTAGAAATTGAATTAAAGAATTAAGGAGTAGAAATTAAGAATTACTAATTAAGAATTAAGAATTAAGAATTAGATTAAAAATTTAGAATTAAGAATTAAAGAGTGGGTAAAAATTAAATTAAAGTTAAAGTAAATAGCATTAAGAATTAAAATTAAAATTAGATTAAAAATTAGAATTAAGGTTAAAAATTATAATTAGAAATTTGAGAATTAAAATTAATTAAGAATTAAGAATTAGGTAAGAGAAAATTAATTAAAAATTAAGAAAATTAAGATTAAGAAATTGAATTAAAATTAAAATTACAATTAAAATTAAAATTGAGAAATTAATTAAAAATTAAAATTAAAGTGAATGTAAATGAAATTAAATTAAAATTTAGAAATTAGAAATTAAAATTAAAAATTAATTAAAAATTAAGAATTAGAAGTTAAGAATTAGATTAAAGTTAAATTAGAATTAAAATTGAAAATTAGATGAAGGTGGAATTGAAATTAAAAATTGTTAAAAATTCAAATTAAAATTAAAGTGATAAAAATTAAATTAAGGTAAGAGAATTAAAATTAAAAAATTAAATTAAAAATTAGAGATTAAATTCAAAAATTAGAATTAGGAATTAAGAGGTAGAATTAAAAATTAGGAATTAAAATTAAAATTAATTAAAAATTAAATTAAGAATTAAAAATTAATTAAAAATTAAGAATTAAAATTAAAATTAATTAAAAATTAAATTAGAAATTAAAATTAATTAAAAATTAAGAATTAAAATTAAAAATTAATTAAAAATTAAGAATTAAAATTAAGAATTAAAATTAAAATTAATTAAAAATTAAATTAAAATTAAAAATTAATTAAAAATTAAATTATAATTAAATTAAAATTAAAATTAATTAAAAATTAGAATTAAAATTAAGAATTAATTAAAAATTAAATTAGAAATTAGAAATTAATTAAAAATTAAATTAAAATTAAAAATTAATTAAAAATTAATATTAAAATTAAAAATTAATTAAAAATTAAGAATTAAAATTAAGAAATTAATTAAAAATTAAGAATTAATATTAAAATTAATTAAAAATTAGAATTAAAATTAAGATTATAATTAAAATTAAAATTAAAAATTAATTAAAAATTAGAATTAAAATTAAAATTAATTAAAAATTAGAATTAAAATTAAAAATTAATTAAAAATTAGAATTAAAATTAAGAAATTAATTAAAAATTAAGAATTAAAAATTAAATTATAATTAGAATTAAAATTAAAAATTAATTAAAAATTAAATTAAAATTAAGAAATTAATTAAAAATTAGAGAATTAAAATTAAAAATTAATTAAAAATTAAATTAAAATTAAATTAAAATTAAGAAATTAATTAAAAATTAGAATTAAAATTAAAATTAATTAAAAATTAAATTAAAATTAGAATGTAAATAAAAATTAGAATTAAAATTAAGAAATCAATTAAAAATTAAATTAAAATTAAAATTAATTAAAAATTAGAGAATTAAAATTAAAAATTAATTAAAAATTAGAATTAGAATTAAAATTAATTAAAAATTAGAATTAAAATTAAGAATTAATTAAAAATTAAGAATTAAAATTAAAAATTAATTAAAAATTAAGAATTAAAATTAAATTATAATTAAATTAAAATTAAAATTAATTAAAAATTAAATTAAAATTAAAAATTAATTAAAAATTAAATTAAAATTAAGAAATTAATTAAAAATTAAGAATTAGAAATTAAAATTAAAATTAAAATTAATTAAAAATTAAAATTAAAAATTAATTAAAAATTAGAATTAAAATTAAATTAAAATTAAAAATTAGAATTAAGAAATTAATTAAAAATTAAATTAAAATTAAAAATTAATTAAAATTAAGAATTAAATTAAAATTAATTAAAAATTAGAATTAAAATTAAGAATTAATTAAAAATTAAGAATTAAAATTAAAATTAATTAAAAATTAAATTAGAAATTAAAATTAATTAAAATTAAATTAAAATTAAGAAATTAATTAAAAATTAAAATTAAAATTAAGAAATTAATTAAAAATTAAATTAGAAATTAAAAATTAATTAAAAATTAGAATTAAAATTAAAAATTAATTAAAAATTAGAGAATTAAAATTAAAAATTAATTAAAAATTAGAATTAAAATTAAAATTAATTAAAAATTAAATTAAATTAAAATTAATTAAAAATTAAATTAAAATTAAAAATTAATTAAAAATTAAATTAAAATTAAATTAAAATTAAAAATTAATTAAAAATTAAGAATTAAAATTAAGAAATTAATTAAAAATTAAATTATAATTAAATTAAAATTAAAAATTAATTAAAAAATTAAATTAAAATTAAAATTAATTAAAAATTAAATTAAAATTAAAATTAATTAAAAATTAAATTAAAATTAAAATTAATTAAAAATTAAATTAAAATTAAGAATTAATTAAAAATTAGAATTAAAATTAAGAAATTAATTAAAAATTAAATTAATATTAAGAATTAATTAAAAAATTAGAATTAAAAATTAAATTATAATTAAATTAAAATTAAGAATTAATTAAAAATTAAGAATTAAAATTAAGAAATTAATTAAAAATTAAATTAAAATTAAGAATTAATTAAAAATTAAGAATTAAAATTAAGATGTAAATAAAAATTAGAATTAAAATTAAGAAATCAATTAAAAATTAAATTAAAATTAAAAATTAATTAAAAATTAGAATTAAAATTAAAAATTAATTAAAAATTAAATTAGAAATTAGAAATTAATTAAAAATTAAGAATTAAAATTAAATTAAAATTAATTAAAAATTAAATTAAAATTAAAATTAATTAAAAATTAAATTAGAAATTAAGAATTATAATTAAAAATTAAAATTAAAATTAATTAAAAATTAAATTAAAATTAAAAATTAATTAAAAATTAAGAATTAAAATTAGAAATTAATTAAAAATTAGAATTAAATTAAAAATTAAAATTAATTAATTAAAAATTAAAATTAAAATTAATTAAAAATTAAAATTAAAATTAAAATTAATTAAAAATTAAATTAAAATTAGAATTTAAATTAAAATTAATTAAAAATTAAATTAAAATTAAAAATTAGTAAAATTAAATTTAGAATTAAGAAATTAATTAAAAATTAAAATTAAAATTAAAAATTAATTAAAAATTAAAATTAGAATTAAAATTAATTAAAAATTAAAATTAAAATTAAGAATTAATTAAAAATTAAAAATTAAAATTAAAATTAAAATTAAATTAATTAAAAATTAAATTAAAATTAAAAATTAATTAAAAATTAAATTAAAATTAATTAAAATTAATTAATTAAAAATTAGAATTAAAATTAAAATTAATTAAAAATTAAAATTAAAATTAAAAATTAATTAAAAATTAAATTAAAATTAAAATTAATTAAAAATTAAGAATTAAAATTAAAATTAATTAAAAATTAAATTAGAGTTAAAATTTGTTAAAGGGTTAAGGTTTGGGTTAGGAGTTAGTTAAAGGGTTAAGGTTAGGGTTAGGAGTTAGTTAAAGGGTTAAGGTTAGGGTTAGGAGTTAGTTAAAGGGTTAAGGTTAGGGTTAGGAGTTAGTTAAAGGGTTAAGGTTAGAGTTAGGAGTTAGTTAAAGGGTTAAGGTTAGGGTTAGGAGTTAGTTAAAGGGTTAAGGTTAGGGTTAGGAGTTAGTTAAAGGGTTAAGGTTAGAGTTAGGAGTTAGTTAAAGGGTTAAGGTTAGGGTTAGGAGTTAGTTATATGGTTAGGGGAAGGGTTAGCTGACATGCTAAGCACTTGCAAAGTACATAAGAAGTAGTAAGCAGTTGCTAATTAGCAAACATTATAAAGTTGTCTGTGATGAGATTCAAACTCGCAACCTTTGGGTTGCTAGACATTTGCATTATTGGGCCATCCATCCAGCCAACCACCCTTTTGCCTTCCTGCCATACCAAAAGTAACATACCAAACGCAACATATCATAATAGTTTGAGTGTCCCAGTTTTACATAGGCCAATGTAATGTAACCTAACTTAAAGTAACATATCATACTAAATAGGTTAGAGCGTTGGACTTGTAACCGGAGGGTCGCAAGTTCGAATCCTCTGAGCTGACAAGGTAAAAATCTGTCGTTCTGCCCCTGAACAAGGCAGTGTTCCCTGGGCGCCGAAGACGTGGATGTCGATTAAGGCAGCCCCCCGCACCTCTCTGATTCAGAGGGGTTGGGTTAAATGCAGAAAACACATTTCAGTTGAAGGCATTCGGTTGTACAACTGACTAATAATGGTGACTTTGACTTTGACTTTTGAAATGGAGTGGCATGGATTTTTTCTCTGAGACCAGGCTGAGCTACTGCAAAATATAGTTAAATTACTAGTTGAACTACATGTAGTTCTCTACTTTTCAACACTGGCAGTTAGTTGCCTGTTGAGAGGCTGTAAATCTATGAGAGGAGAGGAAACTACAGCGCTGCAGGGGACCAGGATGTATCAGAGAGAGTTAGAACCCAGAAGGCCTTGAGGCTCTGTTCCCATGGAGATACAATGGTTCCTGTCCCATGTCTGTTCTGTGTTTCTGTGGTTGCTAGACTTCACACAGTAGCCTGCTTACTACCCTGGATAGTGTCCCAAGCAAAAATCTATTCCCTAAAGCGCACTATATAGGGAAGAGGGTGCCATTTGAGATGCATACTTGACCTATTCCTCTGCAACTTCAGACTGGCCCATCCAAAACCTCTCAACTGCACTCATACTCCTTACCCGGGTCCATAAAGTTAAATAAATTGTCTACCATTGAACAGTTTGTGGTTGTGGATAGAAAAGTCTGCTACTGTCAAATTCTTCTCAGGACTGCCAGTGTTCTAGAACGTGCCAGTGTTCCATCATAGCTGGTCCTTTAAAACAGTGTTGTGGTAATCCAGTCCGTTCTGCAGACCACATATTGACTGTCTCGGTCTCGGACAATGATGCCTCCTAATATCTTCCAGAGACCGGTTGTGTAAAAAACACATTATGTCATATACACATTATCATCTCCTGTTCAGTCAGCGCATAAAACCGCTTCACCAGGTCAAATATCCACACTCCTTTCATGACACATTAATTTCCTATCGCCTATTGAAACCTGGCCTTCCTACTTTACTGGTGACATTACTGTCCTTTACTTTCATTCAATATCCTCAAAACTTTGTCTTGTCAGAATTTCCTTGGTAGGGAAGAGTGGGGGAAATTGTTTGAAAGTTGCTTGCTCACTATTAGTAAGGGTAGACTGGGGTAGTTGTAACATATTCTGCATTTTTATCTATTGTAGACCTGTTTCGGTTAGCCCCCTAGAGTCGATTGACGCAGCGGTGTGTCAATCGAAGATAACACAGTACAATAATCCCCATCAATATCTGTCAGTTTAAGCTAGAGATACCTGGGGGTGGGAGGTTCTTGCACTTCCGCACTTGCTGTGAAAGGTGGCAGAGCTAGATCGGTGTTTGAGACACCATGAGACATCCCCGAGAATCTGTCTTCTCACAAAAAACGTGTGTAGTGTCCGAACGGTTTGACCTACAAACTATTATGACCACTCTGTGGAAAGATTAGAATCTCATGAACGCGATGGTGATTTCCGTTTTGCTCTACGATCCGCACAAGTGTCACAGGACACGTAACCGGTACCAGTTTTAATAAAATGAAGTTTGAAGGTAGTTATGTGCCTACCCCAAAAAAGGGGTTAAATATGTGTAAAATCATATACGTAGTATTTCTTGTTTGATTATATAACTACAGTTAGAAACTTGAGGAAATAACATGTTCACTAGTCTAGTAGTGACACGGTAGTCAATAGTGATTTTGAATAGACAAACAGTAGTAAATGTCTCAGTTTTCAATAGTAATTCAAAAAGGGTTTATATGTGAAATTACATCTGGATCTCACCAGTAGAAACGGGCCAGCTACATCTCCTGGTTGTAAGCAAACCACAATATTCAGAATTCTGGGCGATTTCACGATACGGAGGACCATCGAGGTGTAAAAATATCAAAATGTCTGTGTTTGTAGCCAGTACTTTCAGACAGAGGATTACAAAACGGAATTGAAGTCTCAACTGATGGAGTTACCATGTCGTCGAAAGTTTAAAAGTGATGCTATTCCATTGATTTCCCCCATCACTTCAAAGAGGAAGGCATCCGATCAGCCAACATCAGTGCAGCAGAAAAGAGGACAAGCTGAGTTAAGAGTAGCTAATAGAAAACTACATTTATTTATCTAAACCAAAATCTAGCTAGCTTTCATAATAAACTGGCTTGACATTCCATATCAATGAAATTAACGAGCTGCTATCTGGCAATGTGATTTGTACATTTGCAAGCTAACATTAGCTTCGTTAGGTTATGTTAGCTAACCGTTAGCTAGCTAGCTAACAAACTAGCTAACTATCTACCGCAGAGACTAATGTGACTATACAGGGCATTCGGAAAGTATTCAGACCCTTTGACTTTTACGTACGTTACAACCTTATCCTAAAATGTATTAAATTGTTTTCTTCCCTCATCAATGTACTCACAATAAAAAAATCTGAAATAAAAAACAGAAATATTTACATAAGTATTCAGACCCTTTACTCAGTACTTTGTTGAAGCCCCTTTGGCAGCGATTACAGCCTCGTGTCTTCTTGGGTATGACGCTACAAGCTTGGCACACCTGTATTTGGGGAGTTTCTCCCATTCTTCTCTGCAGATCCTCTCATGCTCTGTCAGGTTGGATGGGGAGCGTTGCTGCACAGCTATTTTCAAGTCTCTTCAGAGATGTTCAATCGGGTTCAAGTCCAGGCTCTGGCTGGGCCACTCAAGAACATTCAGAAACTTGTCCCAAAGCTACTCCTAGTTGTCTTGGCTCTATAGGCTTAGGGTCATTGTCCTGTTGGAAGGTGAACCTTCGCCCCAGTCTGAGGCCCTGAGTGCTCTGGAGAAGGTTTTCATCAAGGATCTCTCTGTACTTTGCTCTGTTCATCTTTGCCTCGATCCTGACTAGTCTCCCAGTCCCTGCCGCTGAAATACATCCCCACAGCATGATGTTGTCACCACCATGCATCACCTTAGAGATGGTGCCGTGTTTCCTCAAGACGCGACGCTTGACATTCAGGCCAAAGAGTTCAATCTTGGTTTTATCAGACCAGAGAATCTTGTTTCGTTTAGGTGCCTTTTGGCAAACTCTAAGCGAGCTGTCATGTATATTTTATTGAGGAGTGGATTCCGTCTAGCCACTCTGACACAAAGGCCTGATTGGTGGAGAGCTGTAGAGATGGTTGTCCTTCTAGAAGGTTCTCCCATCTCCACAGAGGAACTCTGGAGCTCTGTCAGAGTGACCATCGGGGTTCTTGGTCACCTCCCATGTCCAATCAATTGAATTTACCACAGGTGGACTCCAATCAAGTAATATAATATAGAATGTCTAGTGCGCTCTAACTGCATTTTGGTCTAAATATCGCTAGCTGTTGTCCATGTTTACAGTATATAATGGTGGTAGCTGTTGTCCATGTTTACAGTATATAATGGTGTTAGCTGTTGTCCATGTTTACAGTATATAATGGTGTTATCTGTTGTCCATGTTTACAGTATATAATGGTGGTAGCTGTTGTACATGTTTACAGTATATAATGGTGGTAGCTGTTGTACATGTTTACAGTATATAATGGTGGTAGCTGTTGTACATGTTTACAGTATATAATGGTGGTAGCTGTTGTACATGTTTACAGTATATAATAGTGTTAGCTGTTGTACATGTTTACAGTATATAATGGTGTTATCTGTTGTACATGTTTACAGTATATAATGGTGGTAGCTGTTGTACATGTTTACAGTATATAATGGTGTTATCTGTTGTACATGTTTACAGTATATAATGGTGGTAGCTGTTGTACATGTTTACAGTATATAATGGTGTTATCTGTTGTCCATGTTTACAGTATATAATGGTGGTAGCTGTTGTACATGTTTACAGTATATAATGGTGTTAGCTGTTGTCCATGTTTACAGTATATAATGGTGGTATCTGTTGTCCATGTTTACAGTATATAATGGTGGTAGCTGTTGTACATGTTTACAGTATATAATGGTGTTAGCTGTTGTCCATGTTTACAGTATATAATGGTGGTATCTGTTGTCCATGTTTACAGTATATAATGGTGGTAGCTGTTGTACATGTTTACAGTATATAATGGTGTTAGCTGTTGTACATGTTTACAGTATATAATGGTGTTAGCTGTTGTCCATGTTTACAGTATATAATGGTGGTAGCTGTTGTACATGTTTACAGTATATAATGGTGTTAGCTGTTGTACATGTTTACAGTATATAATGGTGGTAGCTGTTGTACATGTTTACAGTATATAATGGTGGTATCTGTTGTCCATGTTTACAGTATATAATGGTGGTAGCTGTTGTCCATGTTTACAGTATATAATGATGTTTTGTATCATATTTTTACCACTGTAACCAATAAACCAATAAAGTGTTGACTTCAACTTATTGATGAATTCATTGTGATATTCATGAAATGTATTTTTCGATAAACTAGCTTCAGTCCTCCTGCTAAAACAAATGATGCAGGGAGTTGTTTAATATTTAAACCAATGGTCACCAATCGGTTGATCGTGATTCCTAACTGATAACCAAACATTTCTGTAAAAACAACATTGATAAAGCCTTGTGTTCCTATTTTGTTTATTCGTACATTTATTTGTATTATTCGCTGTTGGAGGTGCACTTTATTCAGCAGCACCGGGAAGACAAAGTGTTCAAATTTGAACCTTTTCATATATCTGAAGGTAGAACTCCACTTACTCGGCAGGCCTAGAGAGTGAATCAACTGCACCTATGGGCCTATCGCTGGCCAATCTGATAGCTCAGATCACCAAGTCTGCACAGTTTCCTCGAGCCATAGACTGTAAAAAAGAAATCTTGAACGCACAGCTGTTGATACGGTGAGAATCCAACATTTTCTAAATCATGACTAGAGAGAGACTCAACAAAACAGCAAAACAGCTTACTTAAAAGTAAGTTAATGTTTAGTTGTTGTTAAGTTGTTATTCAGCACTGTCAACACTTTTATAGGTCATAAAATGTGCGTACTCATGCTACAACCAGCCCTGCAGTTGTAATGAATGAGTACAACCAGCCCTGCAGTTACGACACCATTCTGTATACTTCTGGCCCTTCTTTGGACACTGTGTTAACTAACCTCCAGACGAGCTTCAATGCCATACAACACTCCTTCCGTGGCCTCCAACTGCTCTTAAACGCTAGTAAAACCAAATGCATGCTTTTCAACCGTTCTTTGCCCGCACTCGCCCGCCTGACTAGCATCACTACCATGGACGGCTCTGACCTAGAATATGTGGACAACTACAAATATCTAGGTGTCTGGTTAGACAGTAAACTCTCTTTCCAGACTCATATTAAACATCTCCAATCCAAAATCTCGAATCGCCTTTCTATTTCGCAACAAAGCCTCCTTCATTCATGCCGCCAAACTTACCCTAGTAAAACTGACTATCCTACCGATTCTTGACTTTGGCGATGTCATTTACAAAATAGCCTCAAACACTCTACTCAGCAAACTGGATGCAGTCTATCACAGTGCCATCCGTTTTGTCACCAAAGCCCCTTATACCACCCACCACTGCGACCTGTATGATCTAGTCGGCTGGCCCTCGCTACATATTCGTCACCAGACCCACTGGCTCCAGATCATCTATAAGTCTATGCTAGGTAAAGCTCCACCTTATCTCAGCTCACTGGTCACGATAACAACACTCACCCGTAGCACGCGCTCCAGCAGGTATATCTCACTGGTCATCCCCAAAGCCAACACCTCCTTTGTCCGCCTTTCCTTCCAGTTCTCTGCTGCCAGTGACTGGAACGAATTGCAAAAATCGCTGAAGCTGGAGACTTATATCTCCCTCACTAACTTTAAACACCAGCTATCTGAGCAGCTAACCGATCACTGCAGCTGTACATATTCCATCTGTAAATAGCCCATCCAATCTAACTACCTCATCCCCATACTGTTTTTTATTAACTTTTCTGCTCTTATGCACACCAGTATCTCTACTTGCACATAATCATCTGCTAAATTGTAATTACTTCACTACTATGGCCTATGTATTGCCTACCTCCCCACGCCATTTGCACACACTGTATATAGACTTTCTTTTTTTTCCTATTGTGTTATTGCCTGTATGTTTGTTTATTCCATGCGTAACTCTGTGTTGTTGTTTGTGTCGCACTGCTTTGCTTTATCTTGGCCAGGTCGCAGTTGTAAATGAGAACTTGTTCTCAACTAGCCTACCTGGTTAAATAAAGGTACAAATATATCAATTTTAAATATAGGAGTCTAGGTGTAATTTCGATTTTGGCCACCAGATGGCAGTTTCAGAATGATCCAGTGAAGAATTACATTACTGCACAATATTTTGTATCAAGTCTGCCAGGAGTTTGCCCAAATGTGCCAAATTGGTTAATTGATACATTTTCAAGTACATAACTAAAGAGAACATACAAGTGAATTACAGTAATATTTGTTTATGTGTTGTTTACTATAATGGATGGGTTGCCAACTGGTGATTTGACACGGAAATAAAATGTAATTAATTCATACAAAAATGTAAGTTTACACACTCCCAGGAATGTCATACAAGATGGGTCATTAGCTTATACATTAACTTTCACACATCTAAATGGCCGGGTGGGTGGGTGTGGAGCCAGAGATAGCAGGGGTTCAAACTGTAGACCCCAGTTACTACATTTGAACATAAAAATGGATTTTATCAAAAAAAACTATGCTACATTTTATCTCTGGGACCCTCAGGATGACAAATCAGAGCAAGATTACTGAATGTAAGTACATTATTTACCTTCATAAGTGAATGTATCAAACCAGTTGTCATGATAAAAGTTTTTTGTTGTTGTGCACTCTCCTCAAACAATAGCATGGTATTTTTTCACTGTAATAGATACTGTTAATTGGACTGTGAAGTTAGATTAACAAGAATTTTAAGCTTTCTGCCCATATAAGACAAGTCTATGTCCTGGGAAAATTCTTGTTACTTACAACATCATGCTAATCACATTAGCGCACGTTAGCTCAACCGTCCCAGTGGAAAGACACCGATCCCGTAGAGGGTAAGGGGACTCTTCTCTAGGTTAATCTCCTTGCAGGTTAGGGCTTTGTGATGGAAGGTCTGGGAATCGCTGTCCTTTTAGGTGGTTGTATAATTGAACAGCTGGATTTGGATAATTAGTGGGTATCATCCTAATTCTGCTCTTCATTATTTGGGGTTTTGCGTTTTACTCTGGGGATATTTGGGGCGGCAGGTAGCCTAGTGGTTAGAGAGTTGGGCCAGTAACCAGCAGATAGCATAGTGGTTAGAGCGTTGGGGCGGCAGGTAGCCTAGTGGTTAGAGCGTTGGGCCAGTACCTGAAAGGTTCATCGAATCCCCCGAGCTGACAAGGTAAAAATCTGTCGTTCTGTCCCTGAACAAGGCAGTTAACCCACTGTTCCTAGGCCACCATTGTAAATAAGAATTTGTTCTTAACTGACTTGCCTAGTTAAATTAAATTGGTATGACGAAGTTGATGTTCCTTCCTCCTTGTCTCTCAGATCGTTCACAGCTTTGAGGAAGTTACACGTGGCGCTGATGTTTAGGCTGAGGTATGTATCGTTTTTTTGTGTGCTCTAGGGCAACGGTGTCTAGATGGAATTTGTATTTTCTGGTCCTGGGAACTGGACCTTTTTTGGAACACTATTATTTCAGTCTTACTGAGATTTGCTGTCAGGGCCCAGGTCTGGCAGAATATGTGCAAAAGATCTAGGTGCTGCTGTAGGCCCTCCTTGGTTGGGGACAGAAGCACCAGATCATCAGCAAACAGTAGACATTTTACTTCAGATTCTAGTAGGGTGAGGCCGGGTGCTGCAGACTGTTCTAGTGCCCTCGCCAATTCGTTGATATATATGTTGAAGAGGGTGGGGCTTAAGCTGCATCCCTGTCTCATCCCACGGCCCTGTGGGAAGAAATGTGTGTGATTTGTTGCCAGTTTTAACTGCACACTTGTTGTTTGTGTACATGGATTTCATAATGTTGTATGTTTCTCCCCCAACACCACTTTCCATCAATTTGCCAAATTGAGTCAAAGGCTTTTTTTGAAATCAACAAAGCATGAGAAGACTTTGCCTTTGTTATGGTTTGTTTGTTTGTCAATTAGGGTGTGCAGGGTGAATACGTAATTTGGTAAAAAGACAATTTGACATTTGCTCAGTACATTGTTTTCACTGAGGAAATGTACCAGTCTGCTGTTAATGATAATGCAGAGGATTTTCCCAAGGTCGCTGTTGACGCATATCCCGCGGTAGTTATTGGGGTCAAATTTGTCTCCGCTTTGTGGATTGGGGTGATCAGTCCTTGGTTCCAAATATTGGGGAAGATGCCAGAGCTAAGGATGATGTTAAAGAGTTTAAGTATAGCCAATTGGAATTCATGGTATGTATATGTTATCATTTCATTTCATTCAACACCACAGGCCTTTTTGGGTTGGAGGGTTTTCATTTTGTCCTGTAGTTTATTCAATGTAATTGGAGAATCCAGTGGGTTCTGGTAGTCTTTAATAGTTGATTCTAAGATTTGTATTTTATCATGTATATGTTTTTGCTGTTTGTTCTTTGTTATAGGGCCAAAAAGATTGGAGAAGTGGTTTACCCATATATCTCTGTTTTGGATAGATAACTCTTCGGGTTGTTTGTTTAGAGTTTTCCAATTTTCCCAGAAGTGGTTAGAGTCTATGGATTCTTCAATTACATTGATCTGATTTCTGACGTAATGTTCCTTCTTTATCCATAGTGTATTTCTGTATTGTTTTAGTGATTCACCATAGTGAAGGCTCAGGTTTTCTGTGTCTCTATGTTTTTGGTTGGACAGGTTTCTCAATTTTATTCTTAGGCTTTTGCAATCTTCACCAAACCATTTGTCATTGTTGTTCATTTTCTTCGGTTTTCTGTTTGAAATTTTTCAATTTGATAGGGAAGCTCTCTCTCTCTTTCTCCCTCTTTCCTTCCCTCCCTCTGTCTCTCTTTCTCTCTCTCTCTCGCTCTCTCGCTCTTTCTCTCTTTCAAAACACCTGCTCCCTCTGGCCGGTTGCCAGTTCACAAAAAAAAAAAAACTACAAATATCAAGATTTTACAACATTTCAGAGAAGAAGCCAAAAAACACATAATAAAGAATGTCTGAGGTGATGAAACCAGATATAACTTTCAGTCAGTATTCCTTAAATAGTGTACTACATTTGACAAGGGGCCTACGGAGGGAATCCTAGGGAATGGGGTTGCCATTTGGGACACAGGTCTTGTTCGTATGATGAAACGTTTTAAAAGTTGTTTAAAGGATGTTCGGCACACGTGTTAAACATAAAAGCGGCGCGTTACTAAAGAACATTGATCATCTGACTCTGATTCATAAAGCTCTCTCAGTCAGACGTTATATTACAACTATTAAAACTATCAAACTTTATGCTACACTATTATTATTATTACAACATCTGCACTAAAATACACTCATGGGTGTACTGTCTTTAATTAGTCTTTTGAGGTTAGTTTCTGCTGTGGTTCCATGCTGACAAAACAAATGTTGTTGACGAGTACTCATCTCAGCTCATACAGGCCTAGTGTGCATTCATTTGGTAAACCTCCCCGTTATATTTGTATATGAATTACTTCTTATAAGAGACGCTCTTATCCTAAGTGACTTACAGAAGTGAGTGCATATGTTTCATACTTAAAAAAAAAAACCCAGAACCCTGGCATTGCAAGTATGCCGTATCAACTGAGCCACGCAGCACGCTTAGCGCCACTACTTCCTGCGGCTATGAGGTCATGTGAGTGAGGTGGAACACAACAAGGTGGAGGATTTTACTCATGTCAGGGCCAAAGTCCTAGCCTCAATTACAGAAAGAAAAGTACTAAACAGGTCCTCTAAAATATAGGACCAATAGCAAGGGCCCATTGTACATACCTACTGTGTCCTAGTCCTCCTATAGACCCTACCCTGATGTGTCATAGTCCTCTTATAGACCCTACCCTGATGTGTCATAGTCCTCTTATAGACCCTACCCTGATGTGTCATAGTCCTCCTATAGACCCTACCCTGATGTGTCATAGTCCTCCTATAGACCCTACCCTGATGTGTCCTAGTCCTCTTATAGACCCTACCCTGATGTGTCATAGTCCTTCTATAGACCCTACCCTGATGTGTCCTAGTCCTCTTATAGACCCTACCCTGATGTGTCATAGTCCTTCTATAGACCCTACCCTGATGTGTCATTGTCCTCCTATAGACCCTACCCTGATGTGTCATAGTCCTTCTATAGACCCTACCCTGATGTGTCATAGTCCTCCTATAGCCCCTACCCTGATGTGTCCTAGTCCTCTTATAGACCCTACCCTGATGTGTCATAGTCCTTCTATAGACCCTACCCTGATGTGTCATTGTCCTCCTATAGACCCTACCCTGATGTGTCATAGTCCTTCTATAGACCCTACCCTGATGTGTCATAGTCCTCCTATAGCCCCTACCCTGCTGTGTCCTAGTCCTCATATAGACCCTACCATGCTGTGACCTAGTTATCCTATAGACCCTACCCTGCTAAGTCCTAGTGCTCCTATAGCCCCTATCCTGCTGTGACCTAGTTATCCTATAGACCCTACCCTGCTGTGTCCTAGTGCTCCATTTTCCCCTACCCTGCTGTGTCTTAATCCTCTTATAGACCCTACCCTGCTGTGTCCTAGTCATCCTATAGCCCTACCCTGTGGTGTCCTAGTCCTCCTATAGACCCTACCCTGCTGTGTCATAGTCCTCCTATTGACCCTACCCTGCTCTGTCTGATAATCAGCTGCATGGCTCTGCTCTCTACCACACATACACACACACAAACACTCTAACACCTTCTCCTGTCAGGCTCCACTGAGACTGTTTCCATAGAATTATCCAATAACTCCACCAGGGATTGATTGGGACCAAAACATCAAATGCCGGCTGCAATTAGTGTGTGTGTGTGTGTGTGTGTGTGTTTGTGTGTGTGTGTGTGTGTTTGTGCATTATTCTCATGAAGAAGGAATGTCTCTGTTTGTTATGAGAAGAAGAGAAACCTCATAGTGCACTACTTTAGACCAGAGCCCTATTCCCTATCTAGTGCACTACTTTAGACCAGAGCCCTATCCCCTATCTAGTGCACTACTTTATACCAGAGCCCTATCCCCTATCTAGTGCATTACTTTAGACCAGAGCCCTATCCCCTATCTAGTGCACTACTTTAGACCAGAGCCCTATTCCCTATCTAGTGCATTACTTTAGACCAGAGCCCTATTCCCTATCTAGTGCACTACTTTTTACCACAGATGCCACGTTCGGATGAGTAACTCATTTCTCCAAAACAGACAGACAGAGGCTGGATGCTTCCCAAAGGGCACCCTAGAGAATAGGATGTGACTTGGGGTTAATCCTCCTCTAGTGTGGGAGCTAGAGAGAGACAGCCCTGTCCGTTTGATACTGGGCAACGGGGTTGTCATGGGGACCCTTTATTTATGTGAGATAAGTTGAAGTCGCTGAGTTTTCTCTCTTTTATTTCAAATATAAATGTTGTGTGTCCCAAATGGAACCCTTAACCCTGTATAGTGCACTACTTTAGACCAGAGCCCTATTAGTGCACTACTTTAGACCAGGGGCCTCATAACCAACACACAGGGGCTGAGGAGGGGCTTGGACCACACAACCATGAGGTAGCTAGCTGTCTTCTCTCCTGGGGCTGAGAGAACACTGACATCCCTGACTACACTCATTCATCATGCTCTCATCCATTCCCTCTTCATTGTACTTCGCAAACAAATGATTGCCTGAATGTGACTGTTTTCATAGCACTTCTTCATCACAGCACATGAGCCGCTAAATGTCAGGGAAACTCTGACGAGTGGTCCAGTAAGTTGATAAAGCCTTGGAGAGAGGCTGTTGGCCCCTGCATGTCTACCCAGTGGAGAGAGAGAGAGAGAGAGAGAGAGAGAGAGAGAGAGAGAGAGAGAGAGAGAGAGAGAGAGAGAGAGAGAGAGAGAGGCTGTTGGCCCCTGAATATCTACCCAGTGGAGAGAGAGAGAGAGAGAGAGAGAGAGAGAGAGAGAGAGAGAGGGGGCTGTTGGCCCCTGCATATCTACCTAGTGGAGAGAGAGAGAGAGAGAGAGAGAGAGAGAGAGAGAGAGAGAGAGAGAGAGAGAGTGTTTGTGTTTATAAAGCCCTTCTTACATCAGCTGATTTCACAAAGTGCTGTACAGAAACCCAGCCTAAAATCAAGCAATGCAGGTGTAGAAGCACGGTGGCTAGGGAAAACTCCCTAGAAAGGCCAGAACTTGTAAGAACCCTAGAGAGGAACCAGCCTATGAGGGGTGGCCAGTCCTCTTCTGGCCTGATTACCAACAACGAAAATACAAAAAATAGGCAGTGTGGTTGCCAGGACAACAACCTCTCCCTCAACATCAGCAAGGCAAAGGAGCTGATCGTGGACTACAGGAAACGGAGGGCCTAGCACGCCCCCATTCGCATCAACAGGGCCGAACACACCACCAGCTGTAGTGGAGCGGGTCGAGAGCGTCAACTTCCTCCGTGTCCACATCATTAAGGAATTGACATGGTCCATACACACCAACAGGAAGCTACAGTTCTACAGCTGCACCTTTGAGAGCATCTTGACTGGCTGCATTACCGCCTGGTATGGCAAATGCTCGGCATCTGACCACAAAGTGCTACAGAGGGTAGTGTATAGAGCTCCCTGTCATCTAGGACCTCTATATCAGGCGGTGTCAGAGGAAGGCCCTAAAAAATGTCAAAGACTCCAGCCACCCTAGTCATAGAATGTTCTCTCTGTTACCGCACAACAAGCGGTACCAATGGACCAAGTCTGGAACCAACAGGACCCTGAACAGCTTCTACCTCCAAGCCAGAAGACTGCTTTATAGTTAGTTAAATAGTTAACCAAATAGCTACCCGGACTATCTACATTCACCATTTTTGTACTAACTTTTTTTGACTCATCACATACAGTACACTGCTGCTACTGTTTATCATCTGTCACTTTATTCCTAGTTAGTTATATGTACATATCTACCTCAATTACCTCATACCCCTGCTCATCAACTCTGTACTGAAGAGAGTCCTTCCAAATCATCTTGTGCAGCACTAACATCAATAACATGAGCATGTCTGCTTCTGCTAAGCCTCCCAGTAAATAACATGAGCATGTCTGCTTCTGCTAAGCCTCCCAGTAAATAACATGAGCATGTCTACTTCTGCTAAGCCTCCCAGTAAATAACATGAGCATGTCTACTTCTGCTAAGCCTCCCAGTAAATAACATGAGCATGTCTACTTCTGCTAAGCCTCCCAGTAAATAACATGAGCATGTCTACTTCTGCTAAGCCTCCCAGTAAATAACATGAGCATGTCTACTTCTGCTAAGCCTCTCAGTAAAAAACATGAGCATGTCTACTTCTGCTAAACCTCCCAGTAAATAACATGAGCATGTCTACTTCTGCTAAGCCTCCCAGTAAATAACATGAGCATGTCTACTTCTGCTAAACCTCCCAGTAAATAACATGAGCATGTCTACTTCTGCTAAGCCTCTCAGTAAAAAACATGAGCATGTCTACTTCTGCTAAGCCTCCCAGTAAATAACATGAGCATGTCTACTTCTGCTAAGCCTCCCAGTAAATAACATGAGCATGTCTACTTCTGCTAAGCCTCCCAGTAAATAACATGAGCATGTCTACTTCTGCTAAGCCTCCCAGTAAATAACATGAGCATGTCTACTTCTGCTAAGCCTCCCAGTAAATAACATGAGCATGTCTACTTCTGCTAAGCCTCCCAGTAAATAACATGAGCATGTCTACTTCTGCTAAGCCTCTCAGTAAAAAACATGAGCATGTCTACTTCTGCTAAGCCTCTCAGTAAATAACATGAGCAAGTCTTTTCTGCTAAGCCTCCCAGTAAATAACATGAGCATGTCTACTTCTGCTAAGCCTCCCAGTAAATAACATGAGCATGTCTACTTCTGCTAAGCCTCCCAGTAAATAACATGAGCATGTCTACTTCTGCTAAGCCTCCCAGTAAATAACATGAGCATGTCTACTTCTACTAAGCCTCTCAGTAAATAACATGAGCATGTCTACTTCTGCTAAGCCTCCCAGTAAAAAACATGAGCATGTCTACTTCTGCTAAGCCTCCCAGTAAATAACATGAGCATGTCTACTTCTGCTAAGCCCCCCAGTAAATAACATGAGCATGTCTACTTCTGCTAAGCCTCCCAGTAAATAACATGAGCATGTCTACTTCTGCTAAGCCTCCCAGTAAAGTAACGAAAACAATCTAGCATCCCAGAATAAAAAAAAAAAATATCCCACATTAACATATGGAGCCAAAGAAACAAGGTTCATGAAATCGATAACTTGCAAGTATTCTCTGAAACTCCCTTAGATAATACCTTTGATGACACAATGGTAGCAATACATGGTTATAACATCTACAGAAAATACAGGAATGCCAATGGGGGTAGTGTTGCTGAAATAAAAGATCCCAGAAATGTTCCATACGCTAAAAAAAAAACATATTTCTCTCAAATGTTGTGCACAAATTTGTTTACATCCATGTTAGTGAGTATTTCTCCTTTGCCAAGATAATCCATCCACCTGACAGGTGTGGCATATCAAGAAGCTGATTAAACAGCATGATCATTACACAGGTGCACCTTGTGCTGGGGACAATAAAAGGCCACTCTAAAATGTGCAGTTTTGTCACACTACACAATGACACAGATGGTTCATGTTTTGAGGGAGTGTGCAATTGGGTTGCTGACTGCAGGAATGTCCACCAGAGCTGTTGCCAGAGAATGTAATGTTGTTTTAGAGAATTTGGTAGGCATAAGCCTACCACAACGAACACTCGTGTGCGTATATTTTATCGATGGCAATTTGAGATACCGTGACGAGATCCTGAGGGCCATTGTCGTGCCATTCATCCACCCTTTTTTAAAGGTATCTGTGACCAACAGATGCATATTTATATTCCATGTCATGTGAAATAGATATAGGTAGGCCGTAATAAATGTATTTAAATTGTCTGATTTCCTTATAGAATATGACTGTAACTCGGTAAAAATCTTTGAAATGGTTTCATGCTGCGTTTGTATTTTTGTTCAGTTACTTAATTTAAGTAAAAATTAAAAATAAAAGTTTTGAGGCTGTACTTTACTTTACTATTTATATTTTTGACTACTTTTACTTTTACTTCACTACATTCCTAAAGACAATAATATACTTTTTACACATTTTATCTGACACTTAAAAGTACAGTCGTTACACGGTGAATGCTTAGTAGGAAAATTGTCAAATTCACACACTTATCATAAGAACATTCATCCTTACTGCCTGATCTGGTGGACTCACTGAACACACACGCTTTGTTTGTAAATTATGTTGGCGTGGTGGAGTGTTTCCCTGGCTATCCATTAACAAATTTTTTTTATAAATGGTGCCATCTGGTTTGCTTAATATAAGGAATTTGAAAGGATATATACTTATTTTGATACTTAAGTATTTTTTAAAACCAAATACTTTTACTTAAGTAGTATTTTACTGGGTGATTTTCACTTTTACTTGAGTCATTTTCAATCAAGGTATCTTTACTTTTACTCAAGTATGACAATTGGGTACTTTTTCCACCACTGGTGCGTCCACGTGTGTGTGTGTGTGTGTGTGTGTGTGTGTGTGTGTGTGTGTGTGAATGTGTGTGTGATAACTCCACTCCCTGACTTCAAGCAGCTTGTCAGTGTTGGCTGGTGTTTTCAAGGCACTGTCTCTCTCTGTCTGGCTGAGCAATAGAGACCCCAGAAGACTCATTCTCCAATCAGGCGAACCCCGCCCAGCCCTGCACTCCACACTTACACGTTCATCAGGAGCTTTTTAAAACGTTATTTCTTTGAGGAGGAGGAGTGGAACCTACAGACATAAACTATGAACCTAGTTGGACACATTTATATCAGAACTCTCTGTTTCTCTCTCTGTTTCTCTCTCAAATCAAATCAAGTTTTATTTGTCACGTGCTGAATACAACAACAGGTGTAGACCTTACAGTGAAATGCTGAATACAACAGGTGTAGACCTTACAGTGAAATGCTGAATACAACAGGTGTAACCCTACAGTGAAATGCTGAATACAACAGGTGTAGACGTTACAGTGAAATGCTTACTTACGAGCCCCTAACCAACAATACAGTTTCAAAAAATACAGATAAGAATAAGAGATAAAAGTAACAAGTAATTAAAGAGCAGCAGTAAAATAACAATAGTGAGACTATATACAGGGGGGTACCGGTACAGAGTCAATGTGGAGACTATATACAGGGGGTACCAGTTAGTTGAGGTAATATGTACATGTAGGTAGAGTTATTAAAGTGACTATATATAGATAATAACAGAGAGTAGCAGCAGTGTACATGTAGGTAGAGTTATTAAAGTGACTATATATAGATAATAACAGAGAGTATCAGCAGTGTACATGTAGGTAGAGTTATTAAAGTGACTATATATAGATAATAACAGAGAGTATCAGCAGTGTACATGTAGGTAGAGTTATTAAAGTGACTATATATAGATAATAACAGAGAGTAGCAGCAGTGTACATGTAGGTAGAGTTATTAAAGTGACTATATATAGATAATAACAGAGAGTATCAGCAGTGTACATGTAGGTAGAGTTATTAAAGTGACTATATATAGATAATAACAGAGAGTAGCAGCAGTGTACATGTAGGTAGAGTTATTAAAGTGACTATATATAGATAATAACAGAGAGTATCAGCAGTGTACATGTAGGTAGAGTTATTAAAGTGACTATATATAGATAATAACAGAGACTAGCAGCAGTGTACATGTAGGTAGAGTTATTAAAGTGACTATATATAGATAATAACAGAGAGTAGCAGCAGTGTACATGTAGGTAGAGTTATTAAAGTGACTATATATAGATAATGAGAGACTAGCAGCAGTGTACATGTAGGTAGAGTTATTAAAGTGACTATATATAGATAATAACAGAGAGTAGCAGCAGTGTACATGTAGGTAGAGTTATTAAAGTGACTATATATAGATAATATGAGAGACTAGCAGCAGTGTACATGTAGGTAGAGTTATTAAAGTGACTATATATAGATAATAACAGAGACTAGCAGCAGTGTACATGTAGGTAGAGTTATTAAAGTGACTATATATAGATAATATGAGAGACTATCAGCAGTGTACATGTAGGTAGAGTTATTAAAGTGACTATATATAGATAATAACAGAGACTAGCAGCAGTGTACATGTAGGTAGAGTTATTAAAGTGACTATATATAGATAATAACAGAGAGTATCAGCAGTGTACATGTAGGTAGAGTTATTAAAGTGACTATATATAGATAATAACAGAGAGTAGCAGCAGTGTACATGTAGGTAGAGTTATTAAAGTGACTATATATAGATAATAACAGAGACTAGCAGCAGTGTACATGTAGGTAGAGTTATTAAAGTGACTATATATAGATAATAACAGAGAGTATCAGCAGTGTACATGTAGGTAGAGTTATTAAAGTGACTATATATAGATAATAACAGAGACTAGCAGCAGTGTACATGTAGGTAGAGTTATTAAAGTGACTATATTTAGATAATAACAGAGAGTATCAGCAGTGTACATGTAGGTAGAGTTATTAAAGTGACTATATATAGATAATAACAGAGACTAGCAGCAGTGTACATGTAGGTAGAGTTATTAAAGTGACTATATTTAGATAATAACAGAGAGTATCAGCAGTGTACATGTAGGTAGAGTTATTAAAGTGACTATATATAGATAATAACAGAGAGTAGCAGCAGTGTACATGTAGGTAGAGTTATTAAAGTGACTATATATAGATAATAACAGAGAGTATCAGCAGTGTACATGTAGGTAGAGTTATTAAAGTGACTATATATAGATAATAACAGGGACTAGCAGCAGTGTACATGTAGGTAGAGTTATTAAAGTGACTATATATAGATAATAACAGAGAGTAGCAGCAGTGCACATGTAGGTAGAGTTATTAAAGTGACTATATATAGATAATAACAGAGAGTATCAGCAGTGTACATGTAGGTAGAGTTATTAAAGTGACTATATATAGATAATAACAGAGAGTAGCAGCAGTGCACATGTAGGTAGAGTTATTAAAGTGACTATATATAGATAATAACAGGGACTAGCAGCAGTGTACATGTAGGTAGAGTTATTAAAGTGACTATATATAGATAATAACAGGGACTAGCAGCAGTGTACATGTAGGTAGAGTTATTAAAGTGACTATATATAGATAATAACAGAGAGTAGCAGCAGTGTACATGTAGGTAGAGTTATTAAAGTGACTATATATAGATAATAACAGAGAGTATCAGCAGTGTACATGTAGGTAGAGTTATTAAAGTGACTATATATAGATAATAACAGGGACTAGCAGCAGTGTACATGTAGGTAGAGTTATTAAAGTGACTATATATAGATAATAACAGAGAGTAGCAGCAGTGTACATGTAGGTAGAGTTATTAAAGTGACTATATATAGATAATAACAGAGTAGCAGCAGTGTAAAGGGGGTAGCCATTTGATTAGATGTTCAGGAGTCTTATGGCTTGGGGGTAGAAGCTGTTTAGAAGCCTCTTGGACCTAGACTTGTCTATGACTAGGGTGGCTGGAGTCTTTGACAAGTTTTAGAGCCTTCCTCTGACACCGCCTGGTATAGAGGTCCTGGATGGCAGGAAGCTTGGCCCCCAGTGATGTACTGGGCCATTCGCACTACCCTCTGTAGTGCCTTGCGGTCAGAGGCCGAGCAGTTGCCATACCAGGCAGCGATGCAACCCGTCAGGATGTTCTCGATGGTGCAGCTGTAGAACCTTTTGAGGATCTGAGGACCCATGCCAAATCTTTTCAGTCTCCTGAGGGGGAATAGGCCTTGTCGTGCCCTCTTCACGACTGTCTTGGTGTGCTTGGACCATTCTAGTTTGTTGGTGATGTGGACACCAAGGAACTTGAAGCTCTCAACCTGCTCCACTGCAGCCCCGTTGATGAGAATGGGGGCGTGCTCGGTCCTCCTTTTCCTGTAGTCCACAATCATATCCTTTGTCTTGATCACGTTGAGGGAGAGATCATAGTCCTGGCACCACACGGTCAGGTCTCTGACCTCCCTATAGGCTCTCATCATTGTCGGTGATCAGGCCTCCACTGTTGTGTCATCGGCAAACTTAATGATAGTGTTGGAGTCGTGCCTGGCCGTGCTGTCATGAGTAAACAGGGTGCACACAAGGGGACTGAGCACGCACCCCTGAGGGGCCCCTGTGTTGAGGATCAGCGTGGCGGATTCGATCTTAGTCCTGTATTTTACGCTTTGCCTGTTTGATGGTTCGTCGGAGGGCTAAGCGGGATTTCTTATAAGCTTCCGGGTTAGAGTCCCGCTCCTTAAAAGCGGCACCTCTAGCCTTTAGCTCAGTGGTGGTTGGGGCACGTACGGTCACTGTGGGGACGATGTCATCGATGTAATTATTGATGAAGCCAATGACTGATCTGGTGTACTCCTCAGTGCCATCGGAGGAATCCCAGAACATGGTGGAGGCCCCAGCATCCCCCATCTCACACACTGCACCCCGGAAACACACGCCCTTACACACCATCATGTACCCTCACACACACACACCTCCTCTCCCTCTCTCCTCACACCTCCTCTCCCCCTCTCCTCCCTCCTCTCATCTAGGGACCTCCAGCCAGGCTAAACTGTCTGTTCCCAGTCTCTGCTCATATCCCAGGGGCCCCTGCTCTGGTCTACAGCAGAATGACTTGGCCTGGTTTAAAGTGTATCGTATTGAACTGATTAATTGAAAATGTGTCATTGTTTGTGTGTTATAATATGTTTTAGTATTTTTCCCATTAATTTCCCTGAAGTGGCTGGATTGGGAAGATGCTTGTTGTACACACCAGGTATTGTTGCTGTTGCTGCATGCTTCATATTTTCTTTACAATTTCCTTCCCAAAGCTACAACAGCAAGCAGATAACAGGGCCTTGCATGGTAATATACACAATCAGATCTGTCTGTCTCTCTCTCTCTCTCTCTCTCTCTCTCTCTCTCTCTCTCTCTCTCTCTCTCTCTCTCTCTCTCTCTCTCTCTCTCTCTCTCTCTCTCTCTCTCTCTGTCTCTCTCACAATTCAAAGTGGCTTTATTGGCAATACATGTTTACATTGCCAAAACAAACGAAATAAACAATCAGAAATTAACAGTAGACATTGCACTCACAAGAGTTTCAAAAGAATAGAGACATTTCAAATGTTATATTGTTGGCTATATACAGTGTTATAGCGATGTGCAAATAGTTGAAGTTTAAAAGGGAATCTTTATAAATAAAATATGGGTTTGTTCTTCACTGGTTGCCCTTTTCTTGTGGCAACAGGTCACAAATCTTGCTGCTGTGATGGTACACTGTGGTATTTCACCCAGTAGATATGGGAATTTATCAAAATTGGATTTGACTTCAAACTCTTTGTGGGTCTGTCTCTCGCCCTGTCTCAGACTCTCTCTCTCCTTGTCTCTCTCTCTCTATCTCCCTATTTCTCTCACTCTCTGCCTCTTAGCAACTATACCATAGGAGTCACGACTGTTTGACAGTAAAAACTGTGTGGTCATTTAAACCAGACACATTAGAGTGTTCTGGAGTATTTCCAATGGGTGGAGTCCACATCAGGCTTGTCACTGTGTCTGTGTTGATGAGGAGCGCTTTGGTTATGGTAACAGAGTGATGGTCAGAGCAGAGGGTTCGTCCTCTTCACTGTGTCTGTGTTGATGAGGAGCGCTTTGGTTACGGTAACAGAGTGATGGTCAGAGTGGAGGGTTCGTCCTCTTCACTGTGTCTGTGTTGATGAGGAGCGGTTTGGTTACGGTAACAGAGTGATGGTCAGAGAGGAGGGTTCGTCCTCTTCGCTGTGTCTGTGTTGATGAGGAGCGGTTTGGTTACGGTAACAGAGTGATGGTCAGAGCAGAGGGTTCACACACACACACACACATAGAACCCCCCCCCACCCCAGTCAATGTGTAAAGCAGCTGTGGTGGAAAAGGCTTTGGTTTTTTAAATGTCCCCATAGAAATGTTTTCCTACTTTGTCTGTTTTATCAGAAGTGCAGAGAGACCCGCCTACTCCTGTCATGTGTGATTGGTGCGTCTCCAACTATGACCCAATCAGATCATCTGGAAGTGGTTAGGGGCGGGGCACACTGCCGAGAGACACTGGGATGGGAACCCTGTCAGAACGCAGGACCGGAATCATCAGTAGATACAGTAGACACAATGTTCAAAACACACTACACACAACACACTCAGACAGACAGACACATTATATACACACCCAGACAGACAGACACATTATATACACACCCAGACAGACAGACACATTATATACACACCCAGACAGACAGACACATTATATACACACTCAGACAGACACATTATATACACACAACACACTCAGACAGACACATTATATACATACCCAGACAGACACATTATATACACACAACACACTCAGACAGACACATTATATACATACCCAGACAGACAAATTATATACACACAACACACTCAGACAGACACATTATATACACACCCAGACAGACAGACACATTATATACACACCCAGACAGACAGACACATTATATACACACTCAGACAGACGGAAACATTATAAACACACTCAGACAGACAGACACAATATATACACACAACACACTCAGACAGACACATTATATACACACAACACACCCAGACAGACACATTATATACACACTCAGACAGGCAGACACATTACATACCTACCCAGACAGACAGACACATTACATACACACCCAGACAGACAGACACATTATATACACACTCAGACAGACAGACACATTATATACACACTCAGACAGACAGACACATTACATAAACACCCAGACAGACAGACACATTACATACACACTCAGACAGGCAGACACATTATATACACACTCAGACAGACAGACACATTACATACACACTCAGACAGACAGACACAATACATACACACTCAGACAGACAGACAGACACATTACATACACACTCAGACAGACAGACACATTATATACACACCCAGACAGACAGACACATTATATACACACCCAGACAGACAGACACATTACATACACACTCAGACAGACAGACACATTACATACACACTCAGACAGACAGACACATTATATAAACACCCAGACAGACAGACACATTACATACACACTCAGACAGACAGACACATTACATACACACTCAGACAGACAGACACATTACATACACACTCAGACAGACAGACACATTATATACACACCCAGACAGACAGACACATTATACACACACCCAGACAGACAGACACATTACATACACACTCAGACAGACAGACACATTACATACACACTCAGACAGACAGACACATTACATAAACCCAGACAGACACCTTATATACACACTCAGACAGACAGACACATTATATACACACTCAGACAGATAGACACATTATATAAACACCCAGACAGACAGACACATTACATACACACTCAGACAGACAGACACATTACATACACACTCAGACAGACAGACACATTATATAAACACCCAGACAGACAGACACATTACATACACACTCAGACAGACAGACACATTACATACACACTCAGACAGACAGACACATTATATAAACACCCAGACAGACAGACACATTACATACACACTCAGACAGACAGACACATTACATACACACTCAGACAGACAGACACATTACATAAACCCAGACAGACACATTATATACACACTCAGACAGACAGACACATTATATACACACTCAGACAGATAGACACATTATATAAACACCCAGACAGACAGACACATTACATACACACTCAGACAGACAGACACATTACATACACACTCAGACAGACAGACACATTATATAAACACCCAGACAGACAGACACATTACATACACACTCAGACAGACAGACACATTACATACACACTCAGACAGACAGACACATTACATAAACCCAGACAGACAGACACATTACATACACACTCAGACAGACAGACACATTACATACACACTCAGACAGACAGACACATGATATACACACTCAGACAGACAGACACAATATATACACACAACACACTCAGACAGACACATTATATACACACAACACACCCAGACAGACACATTATATACACACAACACACTCAGACAGACACATTACATATACACTCAGACAGACAGACAGACAGACAGACATATTATATACACACCCAGACAGACAGACACATTATATACACACTCAGAAAGACACATTATATACACACTCAGACAGACAGACACATTATATACACACAACACACTCAGACAGACACATTATATACACACAACACACCCAGACAGACACATTATATACACACAACACACTCAGACAGACACATTATATACACACAACACACTCTGACAGACACATTATATACACACAACACACTCTGACAGACACATTATACACATACCCAGACAGACACATTATATACACACAACACACTCAGACAGACACATTATATACATACCCAGACAGACAAATTATATACACACAACACACTCAGACAGACACATTATATACACACCCAGACAGACAGACACATTATATACACACCCAGACAGACAGACACATTACATACACACTCAGACAGGCAGAAACATTATAAACACACCCAGACAGACAGACACATTATATACACACCCAGACAGACAGACACATTACATACACACTCAGAGAGGCAGAAACATTATAAACACACTCAGACAGACAGACACAATATATACACACAACACACTCAGACAGACACAATATATACACACAACACACTCAGACAGACACATTATATACACACAACACACCCAGACAGACACATTATATACACACTCAGACAGGCAGACACATTACATACCTACCCAGACAGACACATTACATACACACCCAGACAGACAGACACATTATATACACACTCAGACAGACAGACACATTATATAAACACCCAGACAGACAGACACATTACATACACACTCAGACAGACAGACACATTACATACACACTCAGACAGACAGACACATGATATACACACTCAGACAGACAGACACAATATATACACACAACACACTCAGACAGACACATTATATACACACAACACACCCAGACAGACACATTATATACACACAACACACTCAGACAGACACATTACATATACACTCAGACAGACAGACAGACAGACAGACAGACATATTATATACACACCCAGACAGACAGACACATTATATACACACTCAGAAAGACACATTATATACACACTCAGACAGACAGACACATTATATACACACAACACACTCAGACAGACACATTATATACACACAACACACCCAGACAGACACATTATATACACACAACACACTCAGACAGACACATTATATACACACAACACACTCTGACAGACACATTATACACATACCCAGACAGACACATTATATACACACAACACACTCAGACAGACACATTATATACATACCCAGACAGACAAATTATATACACACAACACACTCAGACAGACACATTATATACACACCCAGACAGACAGACACATTATATACACACCCAGACAGACAGACACATTACATACACACTCAGACAGGCAGAAACATTATAAACACACCCAGACAGACAGACACATTATATACACACCCAGACAGACAGACACATTACATACACACTCAGAGAGGCAGAAACATTATAAACACACTCCAGACAGACAGACACAATATATACACACAACACACTCCAGACAGACACAATATATACACACAACACACTCAGACAGACACATTATATACACACAACACACCCAGACAGACACATTATATACACACTCAGACAGGCAGACACATTACATACCTACCCAGACAGACAGACACATTACATACACACCCACACAGACAGACACATTATATACACACTCAGACAGACAGACACATTATATACACACTCAGACAGACAGACACATTATATAAACACCCAGACAGACAGACACATTACATACACACTCAGACAGACAGACACATTATTTAAACACCCAGACAGGCAGACACATTATATACACACTCAGACAGACACATTATATATAGACACTCAGACAGGCAGACACATTATATACACATTCAGACAGACACATTATATACACACTCAGACAGACAGACACATTATATACACACCCAGACAGACAGACACATTATATACACACTCAGACAGACAGACACAATACATACACACTCAGACAGACAGACAGACACATTACATACACACTCAGACAGACAGACACATTACTTACACACTCAGACAGACAGACACATTACATACACACCCAGACAGACAGACACATTATATAAACACCCAGACAGACAGACACATTACATACACACTCAGACAGACACATTATATAAACACCCAGACAGACAGACACATTATATACACACTCAGACAGACAGACACATTATATAAACACCCAGACAGACAGACACATTACATACACACTCAGACAGACAGACACATTACATACACACTCAGACAGACAGACACATGATATACACACTCAGACAGACAGACACAATATATACACACAACACACTCAGACAGACACATTATATACACACAACACACCCAGACAGACACATTATATACACACAACACACTCAGACAGACACATTACATATACACTCAGACAGACAGACAGACAGACAGACATATTATATACACACCCAGACAGACAGACACATTATATACACACTCAGAAAGACACATTATATACACACTCAGACAGACAGACACATTATATACACACAACACACTCAGACAGACACATTATATACACACAACACACCCAGACAGACACATTATATACACACAACACACTCAGACAGACACATTATATACACACAACACACTCTGACAGACACATTATACACATACCCAGACAGACACATTATATACACACAACACACTCAGACAGACACATTATATACATACCCAGACAGACAAATTATATACACACAACACACTCAGACAGACACATTATATACACACCCAGACAGACAGACACATTATATACACACCCAGACAGACAGACACATTACATACACACTCAGACAGGCAGAAACATTATAAACACACCCAGACAGACAGACACATTATATACACACCCAGACAGACAGACACATTACATACACACTCAGAGAGGCAGAAACATTATAAACACACTCAGACAGACAGACACAATATATACACACAACACACTCAGACAGACACAATATATACACACAACACACTCAGACAGACACATTATATACACACAACACACCCAGACAGACACATTATATACACACTCAGACAGGCAGACACATTACATACCTACCCAGACAGACAGACACATTACATACACACCCACACAGACAGACACATTATATACACACTCAGACAGACAGACACATTATATACACACTCAGACAGACAGACACATTATATAAACACCCAGACAGACAGACACATTACATACACACTCAGACAGACAGACACATTATTTAAACACCCAGACAGGCAGACACATTATATACACACTCAGACAGACACATTATATATAGACACTCAGACAGGCAGACACATTATATACACATTCAGACAGACACATTATATACACACTCAGACAGACAGACACATTATATACACACCCAGACAGACAGACACATTATATACACACTCAGACAGACAGACACAATACATACACACTCAGACAGACAGACAGACACATTACATACACACTCAGACAGACAGACACATTACTTACACACTCAGACAGACAGACACATTACATACACACCCAGACAGACAGACACATTATATAAACACCCAGACAGACAGACACATTACATACACACTCAGACAGACACATTATATAAACACCCAGACAGACAGACACATTACACACACACACACACACACACACACACACACACACACACACACACACACACACACACACACACACACACACACACACACACACACACACACACACACACACACAGGCAGCTTCAGACCCAATCAGATCCCTCAGACAGAACAGAGGAGGCAGCTTCAGATCCAATCAGATCCCTCAGACAGAACAGAGGAGGCAGGTTCAGAACCAATCAGATCCCTCAGACAGAACAGAGGAGGCAGCTTCAGACCCAATCAGATCCCTCAGACAGAACAGAGGAGGCAGGTTCAGAACCAATCAGATCCCTCAGACAGAACAGGGGAGGCAGCTTCAGACCCAATCAGATCCCTCAGACAGAACAGAGGAGCAGCTTCAGACCCAATCAGATCAGGTGTTATGTACTCTACTCCAGGGGTTTCCAAACCTTGGTCCTGGGCCCCCCTGGGTGTTGGGTTTTATGGCCCTAGCACTACAAAGCTTATTCAAATAACCAACTCAAGCTTTGAATCAGCTATGTAGTGCCAGGGCAAAAAGGTGCACCCAGTGGCCCCAGGAGAATGGTAGGATTTAACCCTGTCCTAGTCCACAGTATTTCAGTAGTAGATCAGAGGACAACATATAGAGTGGTAGGATTTAACCCTGTCCTAGTCCACAGTATTTCAGTAGTAGATCAGAGGACAACATATAGAGTGGTAGGATTTAACCCTGTCCTAGTCCACAGTATTTCAGTAGTAGATCAGAGGACAACATATAGAGTGGTAGGGTTTAACCCTGTCCTAGTCCACAGTATTTCAGTAGTAGATCAGAGGACAACATATAGAGTGGTAGGGTTTAACCCTGTCCTAGTCCACAGTATTTCAGTAGTAGATCAGAGGACAACATATAGAGTGGTAGGATTTAACCCTGTCCTAGTCCACAGTATTACAGTAGTAGACCAGAGGACAACATGTAGAGTGTGTGGTTAGGGTTTAAGTACTGTAGGCTTCCTGTTTCTGCTATGGAACTGGTGAACCACATGTAGAATGTTAGGGTTTAAGTACTGCAGGCTTCCTGGAACTAGTGAACCACATGCTGCACAAACGGCAGCTCCATTAAAGTGCTCTGTGTTGACACTTGGGCCGTAAAGCATGGATCAGCTTGGCAAGACGCTGCAGGCTCTGGGCATGTCCAAAATTGCACCCTATTCCCTAGATAGTGCACTGCCTTCGACCAGATCCCCATGGGGATAGGGTGCCATGTGTGATGCAGCCCTGCGTTTCTGGAGGGGTTGAGAAACCAGACCATGGTGCTGGAGACTGATCTACCTGAACTACAACCTGATCTACAACCTGAACTACAACCTGATCTACAACCTGATCTACAACCTGATCTACAACCTGATATTCAACCTGATCTACAACCTGATCTACAACCTGATCTACATCCTGATCTACAACCTGATCTACAACCTGATCTACAACCTGATATTCAACCTGATCTACAACCTGATATTCAACCTGATCTACAACCTGATATTCAACCTGATCTACAACCTGATATTCAACCTGATCTACAACCTGATATTCAAACTGATCTACAACCTGATCTACAACCTGATATTCAACCTGATCTACAACCTGATATTCAACCTGATCTACAACCTGATCTACAACCTGATATTCAACCTGATCTACAACCTGATATTCAACCTGATCTACAACCTGATCTTTAACCTGACCTACATCCTGATATTCAACCTGATCTACAACCTGATATTCAACCTGATCTACAACCTGATCTTTAACCTGATCTACATCCTGATCTACAACCTGATCTACCACCTGATCTACAACCTGATATTCAACCTGATCTACAACCTGATATTCAACCTGATCTACAACCTGATATTCAACCTGATCTACAACCTGATCTACAACCTGATCTTTAACCTGATCTACAACCTGATATTCAACCTGATCTACAACCTGATCTTTAACCTGATCTACATCCTGATATTCAACCTGATCTAAAACCTGATCTACAACCTGATCTACAACCTAAACTACAACCTAAACTACAACCTGATCTACAACCTGATCTACAACCTGCTCTTCAACCTGATATTCAACCTGATATTCAACCTGATCTACAACATGATCTACATCCTGATATCAAACAGAGGATATGTTTACCGAATTCTGAATGCCGAGTCTCAATTTGGTGTTTGTCCTATTTTGTGAATTCTTGGTTGATGAGCGGACCCCAGACCTCACAACCATAAAGGGCAATGGGTTCTACAACTGATAAGAGTATTTTTAGCCAGATCCTAATTGGTTTGTCAAATTTTATGTTCCTTTTGATGGCAAAGAAGGTCCTTCTGCTGCAGATTGACTTCAGATTCTAGTAGGGTGAGGCCGGGTGCTGCAGATTGACTTCAGATTCTAGTACGGTGAGGCCGGGTGCTGCAGATTGACTTCAGATTCTAGTAGGGTGAGGCCGGGTGCTGCAGATTGACTTCAGAACCCACTTCAGAACCCACTGTTCTAGTGCCCTTCGCCAATTTGTTGATATATATGTTGAAGAGGGTGGGGCTTTAAGCTGCATCCCCGTCTCACCCCACGGCCCTGTGTGAAAAAAATGTGGGTGTTTTTTGCCAATTTTAACCGCACACTTGTTGTTTGTGTACATGGATTTTATAACGTCATATGTTTTTCCCCCAACACCACTTTCCATCTATTTGTTTACTAGACCCTCACTCCAAATTGAGTCAAAGGCTTTTTTGGAAAATCAACAAAGCATGAGAAGATTTTGCCTTTGTTTTGGCTTGTTTGTTTGTGAATTAGGATGTGCAGGGTGAATATGTAGTCTGTTTTACGGTAATTTGGTAAAAAGTCTATTTGACATTTCCTCAGTACATTGCTTTCACTGAGGAAATGTACAAGTCTGCTGTTAATGATAATGCAGAGGATTTTCCCAAGGTTGCTGTTGATGCATATCCCACGGTAATTATTGGGGTCAAATATGTCTCAGAGTTTTCAGTCCTCGATTCCAAATATTGGGGAAGATGCCAGAGCTGAGGATGATGTTAAAGAGTTTAAGTATAGCCAATTGGAATTTGTGGTCTGTATATTTTATCATTTCATTGAGGATTCATTCCATCAACACCACCGGGCTTTTTGTGTTGGAGGGTTTGTATTTTTTTCCTGTAGTTCATTCAATGTAATTGGCGAATCCAGTGGGTTCTGGTAGTCTTTAATAGTTCATTCTAAGATTTGTATGTTCTATGTTCTACGTTGTAGAATAATTGTGAAGGCATCAAAACTATGAAATAAAACATATGGAATCATTTAGTAACCAAAAAAGTGTAAAACAAATCAAAATATATTTTATATTCTTCCAAGTAGCCACTCTTTGCCTTGATGACAGCTTTTCACACTCATGGAATTCTCTCAACCAGCTTCACCTGGAATGCTTTTCCAACAGTCTTGAAGGAGTTCCCACATACGCTAAGCACTTGCGGCTCAACTCATCCCAAACCATCTCAATTTGGTTGAGGTCTGGTGATTGTGGAGGCTAAGTCATCTGATGCAGCACTTCATTACTCTCCTTCTTGGTCAAATAGCCCTTACACAGCCTGGAGATGTGTTGGGTCGTTGTCCTGTTGAAAACCTGAAAATGATAGTACCACTAAGCGCAAACCAGATGGGATGGCAAATCGCTGCAGAATGGTCAAAGTCACCATTATTAGTCAGTTCTACAACCAAATGCATTGAATCCTAAATATCCTAAATAAATCACTGACTGTCAACAGCAAAGCACCCCACACCATCACACCTCCTCCTCCATGCTTCACATGCGAACTACACATGCGAAGTTTGTAAGATGGCACTGATAGAGTTTGTAAGATGGTGGCAGCTTCACTTCAAGTGCTTAGGAAACTGTGCAGTATTTAGTTTTTTTATGTATTATTTCTTACATTGTTAAAGGCCAGAAAACCTTAAGTGTTGCATACAGCCGGGAAGAACTATTGGATGTCAGAGAGAAGTCAACTTACCAGCACTACGACCAGGAATACAAATTTCCCAAAGCGGATCCTTTGTCTGCACCTCCCCGGGCATTTGAACTGATTCCAGAGGCCGACACTATTTTTTTATGTAACATTTATTTAACTAGGCAAGTCAGTTAAGAACAAATTCTTATTTACAATGACGGCCTAGGAACAGTGGGTTAACTGCCTTGTTCAGGGGCAGAACGACAGATTTTTACCTTGTCAGCTCGGGGATTCAATCTAGCAACCCTTCGGTTACTGGCCCAACGCTCTAACCACTAGGCTACCTGCCGTCCCAAAACAACGCCGCCGGAGGAGAGGGTGCCGGAGCGGTCTTCTAGTGAGGCTTCGGATGCGCCCACACCACCCACTGCTTCCCAGTATATTACTCGCTAATGTCCAGTCCCCAGTTAACAAAGTCGACGAAAACATGAGACGTATGTGGCAGAGTCTACAGTCAATCACGGATTACAAAAAGAAAACCAGCCCCGTCGCGGACATCAACGTCTTGCTCCCAGACAAATTAAACAACTTCTTTGCTCTCTTTGAGGACAATACAGTGCCACCGACATGGCCCGCTACCAAAGACTGTGGGCTTTCCTTCTCCGGGGCCGAAGTGAGTAAAACATTTAAACGTGTTAACCCTCGTAAGGCTGCCGGCCCAGATGGCATCCCTAGCCACGTCCTCAGAGCATGCGCAGACCAGCTGGCTGGTGTGTTTACGGACATATTCAATCAGTCCCTATCCCAGTCTGCTGTCCCCACATGCTTCAAGATGGCCACTATTGTTCCTGTTCCCAAGAAAGCAAAGGGAACTGAACTAAAGGACTACAGTATGCAATAAAATTTGATTTTATGTGGAGATCATTCATTCACCTACTTTGCGTCTCAGATAGACACAGCGTTTGGAACCAAAAATCTCAAATTTGGACTCATCAGACCAAAGGACAGATTTCCACTGGTCTAATGTCCATTGCCTGTGTTTCTTGGCCCAAGCAAGTCTCTTCTTCTTATTGGTGTCCTTTAGTAGTGGTTTCTTTGCAGCAATTTGACCATGAAGGCCTGATTCATGCAGTCTCCTCCGAACAGTTGATGTTTAGATGTGTCTGTTACTTGAACTCTGTGAAGCATTTATTTGGGGCTGCAATTTATGAGGCTGGTAACTCTAATGAACTTATCCTCTGCAGCAGAGGTAACTCTGGGTCTTCCTTTCCTGTGGCCGGTCCTCATGAGAGCCAGTTTCATCAAAGTGCTTGATGGTGTTTGCGACTGCACTTGAAGAAACTTTAAAAGTTCTTGAAATGTTCCGCATTGCCTGACCTTCATGTCTTAAAGTAATGATGGACTGTCATTTCTCTTGGATCCAAGATGGCGTAGCAGTTAGACGTGTATTTGTCTTGTCCCGTCCTGTCCTGTGTAAATATCGTCTTTATAATATTTTTATATATTTTCCTCACATATCTTTTTATATGTGCTCTCTAAAATCCAACTTCAAAACACTCTCCTGCAACCTGCCTCACCCAATGTGGTGCGGATCTGTGGTTTTTTGTTGTTGTTTTTTTCCGAATCTGGTCAAATAACAACTAGCTAACTTCACTAGCTAACGTTAGTATTTAGCTTACTATTGCTAGCGGGCATCAGCTAACCTTCAGCTCGGAAAAGCTCTCGCCCCTCGTATAACACGACTAAACCTGAGCTTACCGGACCTATTTTTATTTATTTTTCCCTCCATATCCCGGATCCCTACCGCAAGTTGGACATTTTTCAACTGGATCTTGCAGCTAGCTAGCTGCTACCTGAGTGCCATCGGCTAACGCCGGTCTCATAGCAATACACCAATTAGCCTGAAGCTAGCCCTTCTCGGCTGACTGAGGAGTTTCAGCACGCTGCTGGGCTACAACTCCTATCCGACCCGCTTCTACTGCCGGTGTGGAGACCTACCGGGCCTTCTCAAGTGGACTGCCGGCGTTATCTGCCCGAGGGAGATATTTCAACCGGCCCTCCGACGCCGACGCGTCACCTGAACGCCCATCAGCTAACTGCGGCCTGCTAACGTCTCGCTGTCCAGAGCATATCGGCTGCTAGCTAATTCAGGTCCATCGGACAATTTCTTGTGCCACTATACCTAGTTGTGCCAACTGGCCTGGTCCCCTTCACCACACGAAACCCCATCACAACTGGTCAACTGACGGAAACGCGTGAGGAGGCTATAAACAGACTTCCTCCGTCTTTGTTAGCCGGCCTGCTAGACGTTGCTAGCTTGTTACCCCGGCTAGCTGTCTGAATCGCCTTGTCCCCAACCAGCCTCACTACTAACTTGACCCTTATGTTCACTAGGCTAAGCATGCCTCTCCTCATTGTCAATATGCCTTGTCCATTGCTGTTCTGGTTAGTGTTTATTGCCTTATTTCACAGTAGAGCCTCTAGCCCTGCTCAATATGCCTTATCCAACCCTTTAGTTCCACCTCCCACACATGCGATGACATCACCTGGTTTAAATCTTTCTAGAGACATTATCTCTTTCATCACCACTCAATGCCTAGGTTTACCTCCACTGTATTCACGTCCTACCATACCATTGTCTGTACATTATGCCTTTAATCTATTTTATCACCCCCTGAAACCTGTTATTTTTACTCTCTGTTCCGAACGTCCTAGACGACCAGTCATTATAGCCTTTAGCCGTATCCTTATCTTACTCCTCCTCTGTTCCTCTGGTGATATAGAGGTTAATCCAGGCCCTGCAGTGCCTAGCTCCACTCCTATTCCCCAGGCGCTCTCATTTGTTGACTTCTGCAACCGTAAAAGCCTTGGTTTCATACATGTTAACATTAGAAGCCTCCTCCCTAAGTTTGTTTTATTCACTGCTTCAGCACACTCCGCCAACCCGGATGTCCTAGCCGTGTCTGATCCTGGCTTAGGAAGACCACCAATAACACTGAAATTTCCATCCCTAACTATAACATCTTCAGACAAGATAGAACGGCCAAAGGGGGCGGCGTTGCTATCTATTGCAGAGATAGCCTGCAGAGTTCTGTCTTGCTTTCCAGGTCTGTACCCAAACAATTTGAACTTTTACTTTTAAAAATCTGCCTTTCTAGAAACAAGTCTCTCATTGTTGCCGCTTGCTATAGACCACCCTCTGCCCCCAGCTGTGCTCTGGACACCATATGTGAACTGATTGCCCCCCATCTATCTTCAGAGTTCGTGCTGCTAGGTGACCTAAATTGGGACATGCTTAACACCCCGGCCATCCTACAATCTAAGCTTGATGCCCTCAACCTCACACAAATCATATTTGAACCTACTAGGTACAATCCCAAAGCCGTAAACACGGGAACCCTCATAGATGTAATCCTAACTAACTTGCCCTCCAAATACACCCTGCTGTTTTCAACCAAGATCTTAGTGATCACTGCCTCATTGCCTGCATCCGTAATGGGTTTGCAGTCAAACGATCTCCTCTCATTACTGTTAAACGTTCCTAAAACACTTCAGCGAGCAGGCCTTTCTAATTGACCTGGCCAGGGTATCCTGGAAGGATATTGACCTCATCCCGTCAGTAGAGGATGCCTGGTTATTCTTTAAAAGTGCCTTCCTCACCATCTTAAATAAGCATGCCCCATTCAAGAAATTTAGAACCAGGAATAGATATAGCCCTTGGTTCTCTCCAGACCTGACTGCCCTTGACCAGTGCAAAAACATCCTGTGGCGTTGTGCATTAGCATCGAACAGCCCCGTGATATGCAACTTTTCAGGAAGTCAGGAACCAATATACGCTGGCAGTTAGGAAAGCCAAGGCTAGCTTTTTCAAGCAGAAATTTGCCTCCTGTAACACAAACTCCAAAAAGTTCTGGGACACTGTTAAGTCCATGGAGAATAAGAGCACCTCCTCCCAACTGCCCACTGCACTGAGGATAGGAAATACTGTCACCACCGATAAACCCACAATAATTGAGAATTTCAATAAGCATTTTTCTATGGCTGGCCATGCTTTCCACCTGGCTACCCCTACCCGGTCAACAGCCCTGCACCCCCCTCAGCAACTCGCCAAAGCCTCCCCCACTTCTCCTTCTCCCAAATCCAGTCAGCTGATGTTCTAAAAGAGCTGCGAAATCTGGACCCCTACAAATCAGCCGGGCTAGACAATCTGGACCCTTTCTTTTTAAAATTATCTGCCGAAATTGTTGCAACCCCTATTACTAGCCTGTTTAACCTCTCTTTCGTGACGTCTGAGATTCCCAAAGACTGGAAAGCAGCTGCGGTCATCCCCCTCTTCAAAGGGGGAGACACTCTTGACCCAAACTGTTATAGGCCTATATCCATCCTTCCCTGCCTTTCTAAGGTCTTTGAAAGCCAAGTTAACAAACAAATTACCGACCATTTCAATCCCACCGTACCTTCTCCGCTATGCAATCTGGTTTCAGGGCTGGTCATGGGTGCACCTCAGCCACGCTCAAGGTCCTAAATGACATCATAACCGCCATCGACAAGAGACATTATTGTGCAGCTGTTTTCATTGATCTGGCCAAGGCTTTCGACTCTGTCAATCACCGCATCCTTATTGGCAGACTCGACAGCATTGGTTTCTCAAATGACTGCCTCGCATGGTTCACCCATTACTTCTCCGACAGAGTTCAGTGTGTCAAATCAGAGGGCCTGTTGTCCGGGCCTCTGGCAGTCTCCATGGGGGTGCCACAGGGTTCAATTCTTGGGCCGACTCTTTTCTCTGTATACATCAATGATGTCGCTCTTGCTGCAGGTGAGTCTCTGATTCACCTCTATGCAGACGACACCATTCTGTATACTTCTGGCCCCTCTTTGGACACTGTGTTAACTACCCTCCAGACGAGCTTCAATGCCATACAACTCTCTTTCGTGGCCTACAACTGCTCTTAAACGCAAGTAAAACTAAATGCATGCTCTTCAACCGATCGCTACCCGCACCTGTCCCCCCGGCCCAGCATCACTACTCTGGACGGTTCTGTCTTAGATTACGTGGAAAACTACAAATACCTAGGTGTCTGGTTAGACTGTAAACTCTCCTTCCAGACTCACATCAAACATCTCCAATCTAAAATTAAATCTAGAATTGGCTTCCTATTTCGCAACAAAGCTTCCTTCACTCATGCTGCCAAACTTACCCTCGTAAAACTGACCATCCTACCGATCCTCGACTTGGTGATGTAATTTACAAAATAGCCTCCAATACTCTACTCAACAAACTGGATGCAGTCTATCACAGTGCCATCCGTTTTGTTACCAAAGCCCCATATACCACCCACCACTGCGACCTGTACACTCTCGTAGGCTGGCCTTCACTTTACACTCGTCGCCATATCCACTGGCTCCTGGTCATTTACAAGTCCCTGCTAGGTAAAGTCCCGCCTTATCTCAGCTCGCTGGTCACCTTAGCAGCACCAACCCGTAGCACACGCTCCAGCAGGTATATCTCACTGGTCACCCCCAAAGCCAATTCCTCCTTTGGCCGACTCTCCTTCCAGTTCTCTGCTGCCAATGACTGGAACGAACTTCAAAAATCTCTGAAACTGGAGACACTTATCTCCCTCAACAGCTTTAAGCACCAGCTGTCAGAGCAGTGTACAGACCACTGTACCTGTTTATAGCCCATCTGTAAATAGCCCAACCAACTACCTCATCCCCTACCGTATTTATTTATTTATCTTGTTCCTTTGCACCCCAGTTTTTCTACATTGCACATTCATCTACTGCACAGTTTTCTTTTACCATTCCAGTGTTAAATTGCTATATTGTAATTACTCTGCCACCATGGCCTATTTATTGTCTTACCTTCCTTATCCTACCTCATTTGCACTCTTTGTATATAGATTTCTTTTTTCCTACTGTATTATTGACTGTATGTTTGTTTTATTCCATGTGTAACTCTGTGTTGTTGTGTGTCGAACTGCTTTGCTTTATCTTGGCCAGGTCGCAGTTGTAAATGAGAACTTGTTCTCAACTGGCCTACCTGGTTAAATAAAGGTGAAATAAAAATAAATAAAAATAAATAAAAATTTGCTTATTTGAGTTGTTCTTGCCATAATATGGACTTTTTTTTTTACCAAATAAGGCTATCTTCTGTACAACACCCCTACCTTGTCACAACACAACTGATTGGCTCAAACGCATTAAGAAGGAAAGAAATTTCCCAAATTACTTTTAACAAGGCACACCTGTTAATTGAAATGCATACCAGGTGACTACCTCATGAGCTGGTTGAAAGAATGCCAAGAGTGTGCAAAGCTGTCATCAAGGCAAAGGGTGGCTACTTTGAAAAATCTCAAACATAAAATATATGATTTGTTTAACACTTTTTTGGTCACTACATGATTCCATATCTGTTATTTCATCATGTTTATGTCTTCACTATTATTCTATAAAACAGTGTCCAAACTTTTGACTGTAAATGTTTTTGCTGTTTGTTCTTTGTTATATATCTCTCTCTCTCGCTCTCTCTCCCCCTCCCTCTCTCCCCACTCCCCGCCTCTCTCTCTGTCTCCCCCTCACTCTCTCCCCTCTCCCCCTCTCTCTCTGTCTCCCCCTCCCTCTGCCCCCCCTCTCTCTCTCTCTCTCTCTCTCTCTCTCTCTCTCTCTCTCTCTCTCTCTCTCTCTCTCTCCTCTCTCTCTGTCTCCCCCTCACTCTCTCCCTCTTCCCCCTCTCTCTCTGTCTCCCTCCCTCTGTCCCCCTCTCTCTCTCTCTCTCTCTCTCTCTCTCTCTCCCTCTCTCTCTCTCCTCTCTCTCTCTCTCTCTCTGTCTCTCTCTCTCTCTCTCTCTCTCTCTCTCTCTCTCTCTCTCTCTCTCTCCCTCTCCCTCTCTCTCTCTCTCTCTCTCTCTCTCTCTCTCTCTCTCTCTCTCTCTCTCTCTCTCTCTCTCTCTCTCTCTCTCTCTCCCTCTCTCTCTCTCCCTCTCTCCCTCTCCCTCTCTCTCTCTCTCTCTCTCTCTCTCTCTCTCTCTCTCTCTCTCTCTCTCTCTCTCTCTCTCTCTCTCTCTCTCTCTCTCTTTCTCTCCACTACACCCCTACAGTACTGTGTAGCAGATCTAAAGGAAAGGGGAATGTAGTGCTGTTCTTTGTTTGGTAAAAGCACAGAACAGAGTATGTGTGCGTGTGTGTGATGTCTTGGCCAAGGTCTAATCCATGTAATCAGAATCCCAGAAGTCATAGCTGACCTTTCCACCAGTCCCCTTTGATTACCTGCTTAATGAGAGACATCCGCACGCACCACAAGCACACATCTACAGTACTTTGATGGCAGCGGTGAGCAATCACACTAATTAACCATGGTAACACTGATGAGAGAGAGAGAAAGAGACAGAGACAGAGAGACAGAGAGAGAGAGAGAGAGAGAGAGAGAGAGAGAGAGAGAGAGAGAGAGAGAGACAGAGAGAGAGAGAGAGAGAGAGAGAGAGAGAGAGAGACAGAGAGAGAGAGAGAGAGAGAGAGAGAGAGAGAGAGACAGAGAGAGAGAGAGAGAGAGAGAGAGAGAGACAGAGAGAGAGAGAGAAAGAGAGAAAGAGAGAGAAAGAGAAAAACACAGTCTGGAAAACTGAATCAATGTCATTAATCATTGTATTAATGGTGTCTGTTCTCCATTAGATTCCAGACAGGGTTAGACAGGTCTGTGGCGTGCGTAGCTACATACATTACCAGACGAGCTTGTCGTACAAACTCACTGTTGTACCTCTTGACCCTGCCTGCCTGCCTGCCTGCCGTACCATACCATAGCATACATAACAACAACCGCATGCACTGACCCCAGAGTTACCTCAGCCCTGTCCTCAGTTTTAACCTCTACAGGATTGCTGGGTCCACCCTCGAGACGGTTGAGCTAACGTAGGCTAATGCGATTAGCATGAGGTTGTAAGTAACAATTTCCCGGGACATAGACATATCTGATATTGTCAGGAAGCTTAAATTCTTGTTAATCTATCTGCACTGTCCAATTTACAGTAGTTATTACAGTGAAATAATACCATGCTATTGTTTGAGGAGAGTGCACAGTTATGAACTTGAAAAGTTATTAAGAAACCAATTAGGCACATTTGGGCAGACTTGACACGACATTTTGAACAGAAATGCAATGGTTCATTGGATCAGTCTAAAACTTTGCATATACACTGCTTCCATCTAGTGGCCAAAATCTAAATTGCGCCTGGGCTGGAATAATACATTATGGCCTTTCTCTTTCAAAGACGATGGTGTTTTTTTCCTTTGTATTATCTTTGACCAGATTCACAAACTTCAGAGTGTTTTCTTTCAGATGGTATCAAGAGCTTCAGGTCCTGAGTTACAGCCAGTTAGATTTGGGTTTGTCATTTTAGGCGAAAATTGGAAAGAAAATGGTCCGATCTTAAGGTCACGTGCACAAGTGGAATGCCTTTCTCGTAAGCTTCAAACTGACCACCATGCAGTAATTAATCTCAATGTAATACTAAAAAACAACAAGGTAGAACAAAACAAAAACACACTAGATATAAAATCATGATGAAGTCAGTAAGCATATTATATACAGGGTCAGTTCCAGTACCATATTAACAATGTGCAGGGATACTGGAGTGATGGAGGTAGATATGTATAGGGGTAAGGTGACTATATACAGGGTCAGTTCCAGTACCATATTAACAATGTGCAGGGATACTGGCGTGATGGAGGTAGATATGTATAGGGGTAAGGTGACTATATACAGGGTCAGTACCAGTACCATATTAACAATGTGCAGGGATACTGGAGTGATGGAGGTAGATATGTATAGGGGTAAGGTGACTATATACAGGGTCAGTTCCAGTACCATATTAACAATGTGCAGGGATACTGGAGTGATGGAGGTAGATATGTATAGGGGTCAGGTGACTATATACAGGGTCAGTACCAGTACCATATTAACAATGTGCAGGGATACTGGAGTGGTAGAGGGGACATTAATGGCACTGGAGGGGATCTCTACCGTTTTACGGGCTCCTAACCAACTGTGCTATTCTGTTTCTTTTTTTCACAGTGTTTATAACTCCTTTGGTATATAATGTTGCTGCTACCGTCTCTCATGACCGAAAAGAGCTTCTGTGATCTCACCTTGAACTGAATTAAGAATTTCCCTTTAATGAGACCGACGCGAAGGATATACTGCTTTGTCAAGGCCCAAATCCCCGTCATCAGCATGAAGAAAAGACAGAGTAAAAGGGGGAGGAGGGAGGGGTGCCTTGTAAGAATTAGCCGACGAGTGGGTTAACCACCACTACCCTCGATATTATTGGCCAACGTGCAATCATTGGAAAAAAGATCTATGATCAAGACTATCCTACCAACGCTACATAAAAAAATGTAATATCTTATTTTTCACAGAGACTTGGCTGAATGACGACACAGATAATATACAGAGCTGGCTGGCTTCTCCGTGTGTCGGCAGGACAGAGCAGCAACGTCTGGTAAAACGAGGGGCGGGGGGTTATGTTTATTTGTCAATAACTGCTGGTGCGAGATGTCTAATATTGAGGAATTCTCAAGGTTTTGCTTGCCTGAGGTAGAGTAGCTCATGATAAGCTGTAGACCACACTATCTACCAAGAGAGTTCTCATCTATATTATTCATAGCTGTCTATTTACCACCACAGACCGATGCTGGTTTATACAACTCAACAAGCTGTATAAGGCCATGAGCAAACAAAAAAATGCTCACCCAGAAGCGGCGCTCCTGGTGGCCGGGGACTTTAATGCAGGCGAACTTAAATCAGTTTTACCTCATTTCTACCAGCATGTCACATCTGCAACTAGAGGGGGAAAAAAACTCTAGACCCCCTTTACTCCAAACGCAGAGATGCGTACAAAGCTCTCTCTCGTCCTCCATTTGGCAAATCTGGCTATCATTTTATCCTTCTGATTCCTGCTTACAATCACTTACAATTCCTGCTTACAACTAAAGCAGGTAGTACCAGTGACTCGCTCACTACGTAAATGGTAGCACAGACTGGAACATGTTCTGGGATTCATCCAATGGCATTGAGGAGTACACCACCTCAGGATTCATCAATAAGTGCATTGATGACGTCGTCCCCACAGTGACTGTACGTACATTTCCCAACCAGAAGCCATGGATTAAAGGCAACATCCGCACCGAGCTAAAGGCTAGAGTTGCAGTTTTCCTGGAGAGGGACACTAATCCGGACGCTTATAAGAAATCCCGCTATGCCCTCAGACAAACCATCAAACAGGCAAAGCATCAATACAGGACTAAGATTGAATCGTACTACACTGGCTCTGACGCTCGTCAGATGTGACAGGGCTTGAAAACTATAACGGACTACAAAGGAAAAACCCAGCGGTGAGCAGCCCAGTGACGTGAGCCTACCAGACAAGCTAAATTCCTTTTATGATCACTTTGAGGCAAACAACACTGAAGCAGGCATGAGAGTGCCAGCTGTTCCGGATGACCGCGTGATCACGCTCTCCGTAGCCGATGTGAGCAAGACCTTTAAACAGGTCAACATTCACAAAGCCGCGGGGCCAGATGGATTACCAGGACGTGTACTCAAAGCATGCGTGGACTAACTGGCAAGTGTCTTCACTGACATTTTCAACCACTCCCTGGCCAAGTCTGTAATACCAACATGTTTCAAACAGACCACCATAGCCCAAGAAAGCGAAGGTAACCTGCCTAAATGATTACTGCCCCGTAGCACTCATGTCAGTAGCCATGAAGTGCTTTGAAAGGTTGGTAATGGCTCACATCAACAACATTATCCCAGAAACACTAGACCCCCTCCAATTTGCATACTGCCCAAACAGATCAACAGATGATGCAATCTCTATTGCACTCCACACTGCCCTTTCCCACCTGGACAAAAGGAACACTTATGTGAGAATGCTATTCATTGACTACAGCTCAGCGTTCAACACCATAGTACCCTCAAAGCTCATCACTAAGCTAAGGATCCTGGGACTAAAAACATCCCTCTGCAACTGGATCCTGGACTTCCTGACGGGCCACCCCCAGGTGGTGAGGGTAGGTAGCAACACATCTGCCACGCTGATCCTCAACACTGGAGCTCCCCAGGGGTGCGTGCTCAGTCCCCCCATATACTCCCTGTTCACCCTCGACTGCATGGCCAGGCACGACTCCAACACCATCATTAAGTTTGCAAACGACACAACAGTGGTAGGCCTGATCACCGACAACCACGAGACAGCCTATAGGGAGGAGGTCAGAGAACTGGCCGGGTGGTGCCAGAATAACAACCTATCCCCCAACGTAACCAAGACTAAGGAGATGATTGTGGACTACAGGAAAAGGAGGACCGAGCACTCCCTCATTCTCATCGACGGGGCTGTAGTGGAGCAGGTTGAGAGCTTCAAGTTCCTTGGTGTCCACATCAACAACAAACTAGAATGGTCCAAACACACCAAGACAGTTGTGCTGTTGTCTCACAACCTGTCACCCTGATCTATAACCTCCTGTATAATACCTGCTGTTGTCTCACAACCTGTTCCTCTGATCTAACCTCCTGTATAATACCTGCTGTTGTCTCACAACCTGTTCCTCTGATCTATCCTCCTGTATAATACCTGCTGTTGTCTCACAACCTGTTCCTCTGATCTATCCTCCTGTATAATACCTGCTGTTGTCTCACAACCTGTTCCTCTGATCTATCCTCCTGTATAATACCTGCTGTTGTCTCACAACCTGTTCCTCTGATCTAACCTCCTGTATAATACCTGCTGTTGTCTCACAACCTGTTCCTCTGATCTAACCTCCTGTATATTACCTGCAATTGTCTCACAACCTGTTCCTCTGATCTATCCTCCTGTATCATACCTGCTGTTGTCTCACAACCTGTTCTTCTGATCTACAACCTACTGTATAATACCTGCTGTTGTCTCACAACCTGTTCCTCTGATCTATCCTCCTGTATAATACCTGCTGTTGTCTCACAACCTGTTCCTCTGATCTATCCTCCTGTATAATACCTGCTGTTGTCTCACAACCTGTTCCTCTGATCTATCCTCCTGTATAATACCTGCTGTTGTCTCACAACCTGTTCCTCTGATCTATCCTCCTGTATAATACCTGCTGTTGTCTCACAACCTGTTCCTCTGATCTATCCTCCTGTATAATACCTGCTGTTGTCTCACAACCTGTTCCTCTGATCTAACCTCCTGTATAATACCTGCTGTTGTCTCACAACCTGTTCCTCTGATCTAACCTCCTGTATATTACCTGCAATTGTCTCACAACCTGTTCCTCTGATCTATCCTCCTGTATCATACCTGCTGTTGTCTCACAACCTGTTCTTCTGATCTACAACCTACTGTATAATACCTGCTGTTGTCTCACAACCTGTTCCTCTGATCTATCCTCCTGTATAATACCTGCTGTTGTCTCACAACCTGTTCCTCTGATCTATCCTCCTGTATAATACCTGCTGTTGTCTCACAACCTGTTCCTCTGATCTATCCTCCTGTATAATACCTGCTGTTGTCTCACAACCTGTTCCTCTGATCTATCCTCCTGTATAATACCTGCTGTTGTCTCACAACCTGTTCCTCTGATCTATCCTCCTGTATAATACCTGCTGTTGTCTCACAACCTGTTCCTCTGATCTAACCTCCTGTATAATACCTGCTGTTGTCTCACAACCTGTTCCTCTGATCTAACCTCCTGTATATTACCTGCAATTGTCTCACAACCTGTTCCTCTGATCTATCCTCCTGTATCATACCTGCTGTTGTCTCACAACCTGTTCTTCTGATCTACAACCTACTGTATAATACCTGCTGTTGTCTCACAACCTGTTCCTCTGATCTATCCTCCTGTATAATACCTGCTGTTGTCTCACAACCTGTTCCTCTGATCTATCCTCCTGTATAATACCTGCTGTTGTCTCACAACCTGTTCCTCTGATCTATCCTCCTGTATAATACCTGCTGTTGTCTCACAACCTGTTCCTCTGATCTATCCTCCTGCTATTGTATAGTACATAAACTTCTCTCACGCTGCAAAAACAACAGCGATCAGACTGGGTTACGGTAGTGCACATATCTGGCACACGTTAGCTAGCGAGGGAGAGAGAGTTGTTGTAATGCATCTGCGGCTTTGAGGCGTTTAACTGAGATGTGACACACTGCTACAAGCAGAGTTATACTATAATATTATGCAGACAGAGTCAATTCATTTCACATTGCAATGAAACTAATGCTGATGTCACAACACTGTTTCAGCAGATGTGCTATAGCCCAGACTGATGACATTATGATAGGCTCTGTCCCAAATGGCACCCTATTCCCTACACAGTGCACTGTTTGTGGCCAGGACCCCATAGGGTGTCATTTGGGACACAACCCAGGAAGAAGTATAAAGACTGAAATTCTAATAGGCTTGTGTCCCCAAATGGCACCCTATTCCCTAAGCCCATAGGGCTCTGGTTAAAAGCAGTGGACTAAATATGGAATAACAGTGTGCCATTTGAGACGTTTGAAGACGGATGGCTGTATTGTCCCCCAGCCAGCAGCAGGCCAGTTGTTTCTAACCTTACAGAAGGACTCCAGAGCAACACAGTGCTGCTGGTTCCATCACTGAATCACACACTGGAAAGTATTTGTGTTTGCTCTCTTTCCAGCGAAACTCTGACATCAGCTGTTCAATTTATAACACTCTTTGGAAGAGCACTCCGAAAGTGTGGGTGTGGGTGTGTGGATTTATATTGGAGATGTGGAGTGAGGTCAGTGTAATCGCCCTCCACCCTTCTACTTTTCCACCCCTCCACACCCAGACCCCCATCCGGAGGCCCAGTGAAGCCCAGGGAAGGCTCTCAGGAGTGGGGCTGTATCCAGACAGCTGCCCCCTCAGCAGGAGGACTCAAGGGATACTGATAAAACATAAGGTTCTGGTTCTGGTCCAACATAATGCACTATGGGGAATAAGGGGCCTTCAGCCATGTCCGCTAATGAGGTGTTGTGTTGGCATACTCTTTCTATGGCATTGGCACCAGGTGCCCTGTCTGGTTGACTGGTTGACTGGTTGACTGGTTGCCTGGCTGAATGGTTGTCTGGTTGACTGGTTGACTGGTTGACTGGTTGTCTGGCTGACTGGTTGACTGGTTGTCTGGTTGACTGGTTGACTGGTTGTCTGGTTGACTGGTTGACTGGTTGTCTGGTTGACTGGTTGACTGGCTGACTGGTAGAATGTTTGTCTGGTTGACTGGTTGAATGTTTGTCTGGTTGACTGGTTGAATGTTTGACTGGTTGACTGGTTGAATGTTTGTCTGGTTGACTGGTTGAATGTTTGTCTGGTTGACTGGTTGACTGGTTGACTGTTTGACTGTTTGACTGGCTGACTGGTTGACTGGTTGACTGGTTGACTGCTTGTCTGGTTGACTGGTTGACTGGTTGTCTGGTTGACTGGCTGACTGGCTGACTGGCTGACTGGTTGACTGGTTGACTGGTTGTCTGGTTGACTGGCTGACTGGTTGACTGGTTGACTGGCTGACTGGTTGACTGGTTGACTGGTTGTCTGGTTGACTGGTTGACTGGTTGTCTGGTTGACTGGTTGACTGGTTGTCTGGTTGACTGGTTGACTGGTTGACTGGTTGCCTGGTTTACTGGTTGACTGTTTGACAGGTGGACTATTTCATTGACTGTCCGCTAATGAGGTGTTGTGTTGGCATACTCTTTCTATGGCATTGGCACCAGGTGCCCTGTCTGGTTGACTGGTTGACTGGTTGACTGGTTGCCTGGCTGAATGGTTGTCTGGTTGACTGGTTGACTGGTTGACTGGTTGTCTGGCTGACTGGTTGACTGGTTGTCTGGTTGACTGGTTGACTGGTTGTCTGGTTGACTGGTTGACTGGTTGTCTGGTTGACTGGTTGACTGGCTGACTGGTAGAATGTTTGTCTGGTTGACTGGTTGAATGTTTGTCTGGTTGACTGGTTGAATGTTTGACTGGTTGACTGGTTGAATGTTTGTCTGGTTGACTGGTTGAATGTTTGTCTGGTTGACTGGTTGACTGGTTGACTGTTTGACTGTTTGACTGGCTGACTGGTTGACTGGTTGACTGGTTGTCTGGTTGACTGGCTGACTGGCTGACTGGCTGACTGGTTGACTGGTTGACTGGTTGTCTGGTTGACTGGCTGACTGGTTGACTGGTTGACTGGCTGACTGGTTGACTGGTTGACTGGTTGTCTGGTTGACTGGTTGACTGGTTGTCTGGTTGACTGGTTGACTGGTTGTCTGGTTGACTGGTTGACTGGTTGACTGGTTGCCTGGTTTACTGGTTGACTGTTTGACAGGTGGACTATTTCATTGACTGTTTCATTGACTGGTTGACCGTTCGACTGTTCGACTGGTTGACTGGTTGACTCACCCCCAACCTCCCCTCGAACCCCCCACCTCACCCCAATCTCACCCCAATCCCCCTCACCCCAATCCCACCCTCAACCCCTTCCTCCCCCAGGGTCTTTTATGTTCCCTTTCAATCAGAACATAACATTTGTCAATGTCATTTTGCTTACTGGGCAGTGTCATGGAAAAGCATCTGTAGAAGCATTCGCAATAAGAAGTTGATGCTGAATTCCTCTGCTGCACATACACACAAACCCTCTCAACGATAACTCCAGACCCTTTCCATGGAGAGAGAGCTGGGAAAACAGCCAGGGAGATAGAACCTGAGAGCCAAGCCATGGTGGAGGTATTTCTGTTTGAAATGTAAATTATCAACATTGACAGACTGTCACTCATCTATTCGCAGTACTCTTTATGATATTTACGAGTATTTAATGTTGGAAGCAGACCTGGGTTCAAATACTATTTCAAATATCTCAATTACTTTCACAGACATTCAAAGTAAGTATTCAGATATCTTTTACTTGAAAAGTAGTTTAATATTTTAATGTATTTGTAAATACACATGGAAAGTATTCGACAGTATTTCAAAATTCTTATCAGGAGTCCACAGTGAATCTGTGAAACCTATTCTAATTCCTTGAATTGTTATTATTTTTAACTCAAGGATAGATTGGTCAAATGTTTTCTAATATGGCACACAGAAACTAGAGGCCATGAGTAACTTGGTCGAAAAAGTATGTCACCGATTAGCCTATAGGTGGCGCTGTTATAAGCAGTCTCATTTAAACCCTTATACCCATCGCACCGTTTGACATAGAGAGTTGTATCTAGGTGTCTTTTTTCATGCTTAACAAATTTGGCTCGAGGACCCATAAGGTCCGTCAGGGTAGATTTTCCACCATCTTGGACATTTTGGAAAAATATCAAAAATAATTAGACCCACACGACATACCTTGGTTTGAGAAAAGCAAAGGGATTGGTTAAGAGATGGCTGAGTTATTGATACACCAGGAAATCAGATTTTATGTGTTCATTTAAATCCTTTGTATAATTCCCACTCCACAATGGCCTTATCAACTTTTTGTCATCAGAAACATTATCATGACGAACCACGTTATGTTTGGCATTGATATCTGACTAACATGTCAGATTCCATCCAAATTTGGTATTTTGACTCATCACAATAGTCCCTAAAGAGTTTGAGAAAATAACGTAGATGCGTTCAAAGACGGTCACACTATTACTAGCAGATATACTGTGTGCTAATATGCTAAAATATGCACAACATTTATTTATTTTTTTAAATAAACTGTACTTCAAAAATGTCCTTAACTTAGTTTGAGAAAAGCTGAAGACTGGTCAAAGGATGGCTGATTTTACGTGCCCATTTAAACCACTGTAAATCCACTCCAGTCCACTATCAACGTGAAACTTGTCGTCGTTATCGTGGACGTCCCTTAGATGAACCTCATTGAATGTGATAGTGATATCTCTAAAACAAACAAGGAAACTGTTAACAACTGATTATTTGCAAAATGTGACTCTAACGCTCAAACTCATCTGCAATCATCCTCTACTAATGAAGGTCAGTCAGATTGGTTCTAATGAATTTGAGAAGGATTAGTTGCCGCCCTTCAAAGTGGGCTATGTTACACCACTAGATGGCACTATTTCACACCAGGGCTTTAAGAGCTGAACCAATGGACATGGGGCCATGACATTTGGTATGTAAACCTTATGTATATGTCTACCTCTCTAGTCAGCCCTACACACCCTGTACTCTACCTGACTCCCTTTATCTCTCTAGCCAGCCCTACACACCCTGTACTCTACCTGACTCCCTTTATCTCTCTAGCCAGCCCTACACACCCTGTACTCTACCTGACTCCCTTTATCTCTCTAGCCAGCCCTACACACCCTGTACTCTACCTGACTCCCTTTATCTCTCTAGCCAGCCCTACACACCCTGTACTCTACCTGACTCCCTTTATCTCTCTAGCCAGCCCTACACACCCTGTACTCTACCTGACTCCCTTTATCTCTCTAGTCAGCCCTACACACCCTGTACTCTACCTGACTCCCTTTATCTCTCTAGCCAGCCCTACACACCCTGTACTCTACCTGACTCCTTTATCTCTCTAGCCAGCCCTACACACCCTGTACTCTACCTGACTCCCTTTATCTCTCTAGCCAGCCCTACACACCCTGTACTCTACCTGACTCCCTTTATCTCTCTAGTCAGCCCTACACACCCTGTACTCTACCTGACTCCCTTTATCTCTCTCTAGCCAGCCCTACACACCCTGTACTCTACCTGACTCCTTTATCTCTCTAGCCAGCCCTACACACCCTGTACTCTACCTGACTCCCTTTATCTCTCTAGTCAGCCCTACACACCCTGTACTCTACCTGACTCCCTTTATCTCTCTCTAGCCAGCCCTACACACCCTGTACTCTACCTGACTCCCTTTATCTCTCTCTAGCCAGCCCTACACACCCTGTACTCTACCTGACTCCCTTTATCTCTCTAGCCAGCCCTACACACCCTGTACTCTACCTGACTCCCTTTATCTCTCTAGCCAGCCCTACACACCCTGTACTCTACCTGACTCCCTTTATCTCTCTAGCCAGCCCTACACACCCTGTACTCTACCTGACTCCTTTATCTCTCTAGTCAGCCCTACACACCCTGTACTCTACCTGACTCCCTTTATCTCTCTAGTCAGCCCTACACACCCTGTACTCTACCTGACTCCCTTTATCCCTCTCTAGTCAGCCCTACACACCCTGTACTCTACCTGACTCCCTTTATCTCTCTAGTCAGCCCTACACACCCTGTACTCTACCTGACTCCCTTTATCTCTCTAGCCAGCCCTACACACCCTGTACTCTACCTGACTCCCTTTATCTCTCTAGTCAGCCCTACACACCCTGTACTCTACCTGACTCCCTTTATCCCTCTCTAGTCAGCCCTACACACCCTGTACTCTACCTGACTCCCTTTATCTCTCTAGCCAGCCCTACACACCCTGTACTCTACCTGACTCCCTTTATCTCTCTAGCCAGCCCTACACACCCTGTACTCTACCTGACTCCTTTATCTCTCTAGCCAGCCCTACACACCCTGTACTCTACCTGACTCCTTTATCTCTCTCTAGCCAGCCCTACACACCCTGTACTCTACCTGACTCCCTTTATCTCTCTAGCCAGCCCTACACACCCTGTACTCTACCTGACTCCCTTTATCTCTCTCTAGTCAGCCCTACACACCCTGTACTCTACCTGACTCCTTTATCTATCTAGCCAGCCCTACACACCCTGTACTCTACCTGACTCCTTTATCTCTCTCTAGTCAGCCCTACACACCCTGTACTCTACCTGACTCCTTTATCTCTCTAGCCAGCCCTACACACCCTGTACTCTACCTGACTCCTTTATCTCTCTAGCCAGCCCTACACACCCTGTACTCTACCTGACTCCTTTATCTCTCTAGCCAGCCCTACACACCCTGTACTCTACCTGACTCCCTTTATCTCTCTCTAGCCAGCCCTACACACCCTGTACTCTACCTGACTCCCTTTATCTCTCTCTAGTCAGCCCTACACACCCTGTACTCTACCTGACTCCCTTTATCTCTCTAGTCAGCCCTACACACCCTGTACTCTACCTGACTCCCTTTATCTCTCTAGTCAGCCCTACACACCCTGTACTCTACCTGACTCCCTTTATCTCTCTAGTCAGCCCTACACACCCTGTACTCTACCTGACTCCCTTTATCTCTCTAGTCAGCCCTACACACCCTGTACTCTACCTGACTCCCTTTATCTCTCTAGCCAGCCCTACACACCCTGTACTCTACCTGACTCCTTTATCTCTCTAGTCAGCCCTACACACCCTGTACTCTACCTGACTCCTTTATCTCTCTAGTCAGCCCTACACACCCTGTACTCTACCTGACTCCCTTTATCTCTCTAGTCAGCCCTACACACCCTGTACTCTACCTGACTCCCTTTATCTCTCTCTAGTCAGCCCTACACACCCTGTACTCTACCTGACTCCCTTTATCTCTCTCTAGTCAGCCCTACACACCCTGTACTCTACCTGACTCCCTTTATGTCTTTCTCTCTCTCCCTTTATCTCTCCTCACCCCTCCATATCCCCCTCACCTCTCCATATCCCCCTCACCTCTCCATATCCCACCTCACCCCTCCATATCCCACCTCCCCTCTCCATATCCCACCTCCCCTTTCCATATCCCCCTCACCTCTCCATATCCCACCTCACCCCTCCATATCCCACCTCACCCCTCCATATCCCACCTCCCCTCTCCATATCCCCCTCACCTCTCCATATCCCACCTCCCCTCTCCATATCCCCCTCACCTCTCCATATCCCACCTTAACCCTCCATATCCCACCTCCCCTCTCCATATCCCCCTCACCTCTCCATATCCCACCTCACCCCTCCATATCCCACCTCCCCTCTCCATATCCCACCTCCCCTCTCCATATCCCACCTCCCCTCTCCATATCCCAGCTCCCCTCTCCATATCCCACCTCACCACTCCATATCCCACCTTAACCCTCCATATCCCACCTCAACCCTCCATATCCCACCTTAACCCTCCATATTACCCTTACCCCTATAACCTTACAGAGGCAGTAGGTGCTGGTTAGGTCAAGGAGAGAGCAGCTCCTTTTGGCCTCCACAACCCCAGTCTTCACCAACTCTTACAGACCGTGGTTCCCCAAACCTCCCCTCTGATCAGCAGGCTTGGGTTGTGGTTGGGGCCATCAGGTTTGACTTGGGCCGCCAGAGCCACATGGTTTAACTCTCCCAAACTTCCTGATCGGGCCACAGCTTGTAGATCCAAAGTTAAATGCTCCAGGGCCGGCAGGTTAGGGTTGGGGTAGAGGCTGGGTTGGGATTGGGTAGAGGCTGGGGCTGGGATAGAGGGCTGGGTCTCAGCTGTAGCTCCATGGATAAATGCTCCAGGCCGTCAGGCTGGGATAGAGGGCTGGAACTCTATAGCTCCATGGATAAATGCTCCAGGCCGTCAGGCTGGGATAGAGGCCTGGGTCTCAGCTGTAGCTCCATGGTTAAATACTCCAGGCCGTCAGGCTGGGATAGAGGGCTGGGTCTCTATAGCTCCATGGATAAATACTCCAGGCCGTCAGGCTGGGATAGAGGCCTGGGTCTCAGCTGTAGCTCCATGGTTAAATACTCCAGGCCGTCAGGCTGGGATAGAGGGCTGGGTCTCTATAGCTCCATGGTTAAATACTCCAGGCCGTCAGGCTGGGATAGAGGGCTGGAACTCTATAGCTCCATGGATAAATGCTCCAGGCCGTCAGGCTGGGATAGAGGCCTGGGTCTCAGCTGTAGCTCCATGGTTAAATACTCCAGGCCGTCAGGCTGGGATAGAGGGCTGGGTCTCTATAGCTCCATGGATAAATACTCCAGGCCGTCAGGCTGGGATAGAGGCCTGGGTCTCAGCTGTAGCTCCATGGATAAATACTCCAGGCCGTCAGGCTGGGATAGAGGGCTGGGTCTCAGCTATAGCTCCATGGTTATGCTACAGGCCGTCAGGCTGGGATAGAGGGCTGGGTCTCAGCTATTGCTCCATGGTTAAATACTCCAGGCCGTCAGGCTGGGATAGAGGGCTGGGTCTCTATAGCTCCATGGATAAATACTCCAGGCCGTCAGGCTGGGATAGAGGGCTGGGTCTCTATAGCTCCATGGATAAATGCTGCAGGCCGTCAGGCTGGGATAGAGGGCTGGGTCTCAGCTATTGCTCCATGGTTAAATACTCTAGGCCGTCAGGCTGGGATAGAGGGCTGGGTCTCAGCTGTAGCTCCATGGTTAAATACTCCAGGCCGTCAGGCTGGGATAGAGGGCAGTAGCTCCATGGTTAAATACTCCAGGCCGTCAGGCTGGGATAGAGGGCTGGGCCTCAGCTGTAGCTCCATGGTTAAATACTCCAGGCCGTCAGGCTGGGATAGAGGGCTGGGTCTCAGCTATAGCTCCATGGTTAAATACTCCAGGCCGTCAGGCTGGGATAGAGGGCTGGGTCTCAGCTGTAGCTCCATGGTTAAATACTCCAGGCCGTCAATCTGGGATAGAGGGCTGGGCCTCAGCTGTAGCTCCATGGTTAAATACTCCAGGCCATCAGGCTGGGATAGAGGGCTGGGCCTCAGCTGTAGCTCCATGGTTAAATACTCCAGGCCGTCAGGCTGGGATAGAGGGCTGGGCCTCAGCTGTAGCTCCATGGTTAAATACTCCAGGCCGTCAGGCTGGGATAGAGGGCTGGGTCTCAGCTATAGCTCCATGGTTAAATACTCCAGGCCGTCAGGCTGGGATAGAGGGCTGGGTCTCAGCTGTAGCTCCATGGTTAAATACTCCAGGCCGTCAATCTGGGATAGAGGGCTGGGCCTCAGCTGTAGCTCCATGGTTAAATACTCCAGGCCGTCAGGCTGGGATAGAGGGCTGGGTCTCAGCTGTAGCTCCATGGTTAAATACTCCAGGCCGTCAATCTGGGATAGAGGGCTGGGCCTCAGCTGTAGCTCCATGGTTAAATACTCCAGGCCGTCAGGCTGGGATAGAGGGCTGGGCCTCAGCTGTAGCTCCATGGTTAAATACTCCAGGCCGTCAGGCTGGGATAGAGGGCTGGGCCTCAGCTGTAGCTCCATGGATAAATACTCCAGGCCGTCAGGCTGGGATAGAGGGCTGGGCCTCAGCTGTAGTTCCATGGTTAAATGCTCCAGTGACTTTGGGGTCCCTAGACATGATGAACACTTTCACAGCCCTCTGTAATAGGACGGCTGTTACTGCGGTTGCTATGCCACAACAAAAGGAATGAGAGAGAGAGAGCGAGGGACGAACAGAACACTCAGCCTTTCCACTGAGATTTCAATGACTGGAACAGCAGAGGTCATTTATTAGGGATTCCATTGTTGGGCTTGTTTTGTTCCAAGTTCCCAAAGTCACATCAGAACCTTTTAGCTGGTCGGATCTGGTCTCCATAATGGCCGGTGATACCTGTCAACAACTATTTCACAAACGACAATCATTTTAGGCTGAGGTGACACAAAGCAAATATTTTAGGTGACACAAAGCAGTTGAAGTTGCATGTAACTTCCCAGCAAGCAGCTTTGCTGATACATGAAGCAACTCAAATTGCTTGCAAAATCTAGACATGAGGGATAGAATGAATGTTCTTACTCAAATGTATAGGACCAGAAACACACCTGTATACAGGTAGGACCAGAAACACACCTGTATACAGGTAGGACCAGAAACACACCTGTAGACAGGTAGGACCGGAAACACACCTGTATACAGGTAGGACCAGAAACACACCTGTAGACAGGTAGGACCAGAAACACACCTGTAGACAGGTAGGACCAGAAACACACCTGTATACAGGTAGGACCAGAAACACACCTGTATACAGGTAGGACCAGAAACACACCTGTATACAGGTAGGACCAGAAACACACCTGTAGACAGGTAGGACCAGAAACACACCTGTATACAGGTAGGACCAGAAACACACCTGTATACAGGTTGGACCAGAAACACACCTGTAGACAGGTAGGACCAGAAACACACCTGTATACAGGTAGGACCAGAAACACACCTGTAGACAGGTAGCACCAGAAACACACCTGTAGACAGGTAGGACCAGAAACACACCTGTAGACAGGTAGGACCAGAAACACACCTGTAGACAGGTAGGACCAGAAACACACCTGTAGACAGGTAGGACCGGAAACACACCTGTATACAGGTAGGACCAGAAACACACCTGTAGACAGGTAGGACCGGAAACACACCTGTATACAGGTAGGACCAGAAACACACCTGTAGACAGGTAGGACCAGAAACACACCTGTAGACAGGTAGGACCAGAAACACACCTGTATACAGGTAGGACCAGAAACACACCTGTATACAGGTAGGACCAGAAACACACCTGTATACAGGTAGGACCAGAAACACACCTGTAGACAGGTAGGACCAGAAACACACCTGTATACAGGTAGGACCAGAAACACACCTGTATACAGGTTGGACCAGAAACACACCTGTATACAGGTAGGACCAGAAACACACCTGTATACAGGTAGGACCAGAAACACACCTGTAGACAGGTAGCACCAGAAACACACCTGTAGACAGGTAGGACCAGAAACACACCTGTAGACAGGTAGGACCGGAAACACACCTGTATACAGGTAGGACCAGAAACACACCTGTAGACAGGTAGGACCAGAAACACACCTGTAGACAGGTAGGACCAGAAACACACCTGTAGACAGGTTGGACCAGAAACACACCTGGATACAGGTAGGACCAGAAACACACCTGTAGACAGGTAGGACCAGAAACACACCTGTATACAGGTAGGACCAGAAACACACCTGTAGACAGGTAGGACCAGAAACACACCTGTATACAGGTAGGACCAGAAACACACCTGTATACAGGTAGGACCAGAAACACACCTGTATACAGGTTGGACCAGAAACACACCTGTATACAGGTAGGACCAGAAACACACCTGTAGACAGGTAGGACCAGAAACACACCTGTAGACAGGTAGGACCAGAAACACACCTGTATACAGGTAGGACCAGAAACACACCTGTAGACAGGTAGGACCAGAAACACACCTGTAGACAGGTAGGACCAGAAACACACCTGTATACAGGTAGGACCAGAAACACACCTGTAGACAGGTAGGACCAGAAACACACATGTATACAGGTAGGACCAGAAACAAACCTGTATACAGGTAGGACCAGAAACACACCTCCACACAGGTAGGACCAGAAACACACCTGTATACAGGTAGGACCAGAAACACACCTGCATAAAGGTAGAACCAGAATCACACCTGTAGACAGGTAGGACCAGAAACACACCTGTATACAGGTAGGACCAGAAACACACCTGTATACAGGTAATGTCCCCAAGGTTTGGAATGCGACCCATGAACTCCCACTAACCTGACATTTATATGTACTCCTATGTACTCCCCCTAAACTGAAGATTATATGTACTCCTATGTACTCCCCCTAACCTGATGGTTATATCTGGTACTATCCCCAAGGTTTGGAAGGTGGTCCATGTCCTCCCCCTAACCTGATGGTTATATCTGGTACTATCCCCAAGGTTTGGAAGGTGGTCCATGTCCTCCCCCTAACCTGATGGTTATATCTGGCACTATCCCCAAGGTTTGGAAGGTGGTCCATGTCCTCCCCCAAACCTGATGGTTATATCTGGTACTATCCCCAAGGTTTGGAAGGTGGTCCATGTCCTCCCCCTAACCTGATGGTTATATATGGTACTATCCCCAAGGTTTGGAAGGTGGTCCATGTTCTCCCCCTAACCTGATGGTTATATCTGGTACTATCCCCAAGGTTTGGAAGGTGGTCCATGTCCTCCCCCTAACCTGATGGTTATATCTGGTACCCTCCCCAAGGTTTGGAAGGTGGTCCATGTCCTCCCCCTAACCTGATGGTTATATCTGGTACCCTCCCCAAGGTTTGGAAGGTGGTCCATGTCCTCCCCCTAACCTGATGGTTATATCTGGTACCCTCCCAAGGTTTGGAAGGTGGTCCATGTCCTCCCCTAACCTGATGGTTATATCTGGTACTATCCCCAAGGTTTGGAAGGTGGTCCATGTCCTCCCCCTAACCTGATGGTTATATCTGGTACCCTCCCCAAGGTTTGGAAGGTGGTCCATGTCCTCCCCCTAACCTGATGGTTATATCTGGTACTAACCCCAAGGTTTGGAAGGTGGTCCATGTCCTCCCCCTAACCTGATGGTTATATCTGGTACTATCCCCAAGGTTTGGAAGGTGGTCCATGTCCTCCCCCTAACCTGATGGTTATATCTGGTACTAACCCCAAGGTTTGGAAGGTGGTCCATGTTCTCCCCCTAACCTGATGGTTATATCTGATGGTTATATCTGGTACTATCCCCAAGGTTTGGAAGGTGGTCCATGTCCTCCCCCTAACCTGATGGTTATATCTGGTACTAACCCCAAGGTTTGGAAGGTGGTCCATGTCCTCCCCCTAACCTGATGGTTATATCTGGTACTATCCCCAAGGTTTGGAAGGTGGTCCATGTCCTCCCCCTAACCTGATGGTTATATCTGGTACTATCCCCAAGGTTTGGAAGGTGGTCCATGTCCTCCCCCTAACCTGATGGTTATATCTGGTACTATCCCCAAGGTTTGTAAGGTGGTCCATGTCCTCCCCCTAACCTGATGGTTATATCTGGTACTATCCCCAAGGTTTGGAAGGTGGTCCATGTCCTCCCCCTAACCTGATGGTTATATCTGGTACCCTCCCCAAGGTTTGGAAGGTGGTCCATGTCCTCCCCCTAACCTGATGGTTATATTTGGTACTATCCCCAAGGTTTGGAAGGTGGTCCATGTCCTCCCCCTAACCTGATGGTTATATCTGGTACTATCCCCAAGGTTTGGAAGGTGGTCCATGTCCTCCCCCTAACCTGATGGTTATATCTGGTACCCTCCCCAAGGTTTGGAAGGTGGTCCATGTTCCTCCCCCTAACCTGATGGTTATATCTCGTACCCTCCCCAAGGTTTGGAAGGTGGTCCATGTCCTCCCCCTAACCTGATGGTTATATCTGGTACTATCCCCAAGGTTTGGAAGGTGGTCCATGTCCTCCCCCTAACCTGATGGTTATATCTGGTACTATCCCCAAGGTTTGGAAGGTGGTCCATGTTCTCCCCCTAACCTGATGGTTATATCTGGTACTATCCCCAAGGTTTGGAAGGTGGTCCATGTCCTCCCCTAACCTGATGGTTATATCTGGTACTATCCCCAAGGTTTGGAAGGTGGTCCATGTCCTCCCCTAACCTGATGGTTATATCTTGTACTATCCCCAAGGTTTGGAAGGTGGTCCATGTCCTCCCCTAACCTGATGGTTATATTTGGTACTATCCCCAAGGTTTGGAAGGTGGTCCATGTCCTCCCTAACCTGATGGTTATATCTGGTACTATCCCCAAGGTTTGGAAGGTGGTCCATGTCCTCCCCTAACCTGATGGTTATATCTGGTACCCTCCCCAAGGTTTGGAAGGTGGTCCATGTTCCTCCCCCTAACCTGATGGTTATATCTCGTATCCTCCCCAAGGTTTGGAAGGTGGTCCATGTCCTCCCCCTAACCTGATGGTTATATCTGGTACTATCCCCAAGGTTTGGAAGGTGGTCCATGTCCTCCCCCTAACCTGATGGTTATATCTGGTACTATCCCCAAGGTTTGGAAGGTGGTCCATGTTCTCCCCCTAACCTGATGGTTATATCTGGTACCCTCCCCAAGTTTTGGAAGGTGGTCCATGTCCTCCCCCTAACCTGATGGTTATATCTGGTACTATCCCCAAGGTTTGGAAGGTGGTCCATGTCCTCCCCCTAACCTGATGGTTATATCTGGTACTATCCCCAAGGTTTGGAAGGTGGTCCATGTCCTCCCCCTAACCTGATGGTTATATCTGGTACTATCCCCAAGGTTTGGAAGGTGGTCCATGTCCTCCCCTAACCTGATGGTTATATCTGGTACTATCCCCAAGGTTTGGAAGGTGGTCCATGTCCTCCCCTAACCTGATGGTTATATCTGGTACTATCCCCAAGGTTTGGAAGGTGGTCCATGTCCTCCCCCTAACCTGATGGTTATATCTGGCACTATCCCCAAGGTTTGGAAGGTGGTCCATGTCCTCCCCCAAACCTGATGGTTATATCTGGTACTATCCCCAAGGTTTGGAAGGTGGTCCATGTCCTCCCCCTAACCTGATGGTTATATATGGTACTATCACCAAGGTTTGGAAGGTGGTCCATGTTCTCCCCCTAACCTGATGGTTATATCTGGTACTATCCCCAAGGTTTGGAAGGTGGTCCATGTCCTCCCCTAACCTGATGGTTATATCTGGTACCCTCCCAAGGTTTGGAAGGTGGTCCATGTCCTCCCCCTAACCTGATGGTTATATCTGGTACCCTCCCCAAGGTTTGGAAGGTGGTCCATGTCCTCCCCCTAACCTGATGGTTATATCTGGTACCCTCCCCAAGGTTTGGAAGGTGGTCCATGTCCTCCCCCTAACCTGATGGTTATATCTGGTACTATCCCCAAGGTTTGGAAGGTGGTCCATGTCCTCCCCCTAACCTGATGGTTATATCTGGTACCCTCCACAAGGTTTGGAAGGTGGTCCATGTCCTCCCCCTAACCTGATGGTTATATCTGGTACTAACCCCAAGGTTTGGAAGGTGGTCCATGTCCTCCCCCTAACCTGATGGTTATATCTGGTACTATCCCCAAGGTTTGGAAGGTGGTCCATGTCCTCCCCCTAACCTGATGGTTATATCTGGTACTAACCCCAAGGTTTGGAAGGTGGTCCATGTTCTCCCCCTAACCTGATGGTTATATCTGGTACTAACCCCAAGGTTTGGAAGGTGGTCCATGTCCTCCCCCTAACCTGATGGTTATATCTGGTACTAACCCCAAGGTTTGGAAGGTGGTCCATGTCCTCCCCCTAACCTGATGGTTATATCTGGTACTATCCCCAAGGTTTGGAAGGTGGTCCATGTTCTCCCCTAACCTGATGGTTATATCTGGTACTATCCCCAAGGTTTGGAAGGTGGTCCATGTCCTCCCTAACCTGATGGTTATATCTGGTACTATCCCCAAGGTTTGGAAGGTGGTCCATGTCCTCCCCTAACCTGATGGTTATATCTGGTACTATCCCCAAGGTTTGGAAGGTGGTCCATGTCCTCCCCCTAACCTGATGGTTATATCTTGTACTATCCCCAAGGTTTGGAAGGTGGTCCATGTCCTCCCCCTAACCTGATGGTTATATTTGGTACTATCCCCAAGGTTTGGAAGGTGGTCCATGTCCTCCCCCTAACCTGATGGTTATATCTGGTACTATCCCCAAGGTTTGGAAGGTGGTCCATGTCCTCCCCTAACCTGATGGTTATATCTGGTACCCTCCCCAAGGTTTGGAAGGTGGTCCATGTTCCTCCCCCTAACCTGATGGTTATATCTCGTATCCTCCCCAAGGTTTGGAAGGTGGTCCATGTCCTCCCCCTAACCTGATGGTTATATCTGGTACTATCCCCAAGGTTTGGAAGGTGGTCCATGTCCTCCCCCTAACCTGATGGTTATATCTGGTACTATCCCCAAGGTTTGGAAGGTGGTCCATGTTCTCCCCCTAACCTGATGGTTATATCTGGTACCCTCCCCAAGTTTTGGAAGGTGGTCCATGTCCTCCCCCTAACCTGATGGTTATATCTGGTACTATCCCCAAGGTTTGGAAGGTGGTCCATGTCCTCCCCCTAACCTGATGGTTATATCTGGTACTATCCCCAAGGTTTGGAAGGTGGTCCATGTCCTCCCCCTAACCTGATGGTTATATCTGGTACTATCCCCAAGGTTTGGAAGGTGGTCCATGTCCTCCCCCTAACCTGATGGTTATATCTGGTACTATCCCCAAGGTTTGGAAGGTGGACCATGTCCTCCCTAACCTGATGGTTATATCTGGTACTATCCCCAAGGTTTGGAAGGTGGTCCATGTCCTCCCCCTAACCTGATGGTTATATCTGGTACTATCCCCAAGGTTTGGAAGGTGGTCCATGTCCTCCCTCTAACCTGATGGTTATATTTGGTACTATCCCCAAGGTTTGTAAGGTGGTCCATGTCCTCCCCCTAACCTGATGGTTATATCTGGTACTATCCCCAAGGTTTGGAAGGTGGTCCATGTCCTCCCCCTAACCTGATGGTTATATCTGGTACCCTCCCCAAGGTTTGGAAGGTGGTCCATGTTCCTCCCCCTAACCTGATGGTTATATCTCGTACCCTCCCAAGGTTTGGAAGGTGGTCCATGTCCTCCCCTAACCTGATGGTTATATCTGGTACTATCCCCAAGGTTTGGAAGGTGGTCCATGTCCTCCCCTAACCTGATGGTTATATCTGGTACTATCCCCAAGGTTTGGAAGGTGGTCCATGTCCTCCCCCTAACCTGATGGTTATATCTGGTACCCTCCCCAAGGTTTGGAAGGTGGTCCATGTCCTCCCCCTAACCTGATGGTTATATCTGGCACCCTCCCCAAGGTTTGGAAGGTGGTCCATGTCCTCCCCCTAACCTGATGGTTATATCTGGTACTATCCCCAAGGTTTGGAAGGTGGTCCATGTCCTCCCCCTAACCTGATGGTTATATCTGGTACTATCCCCAAGGTTTGGAAGGTGGTCCATGTCCTCCCCCTAACCTGATGGTTATATCTGGTACCCTCCCCAAGGTTTGGAAGGTGGTCCATGTCCTCCCCCTAACCTGATGGTTATATCTGGTACCCTCCCCAAGGTTTGGAAGGTGGTCCATGTCCTCACCCTAACCTGATGGTTATATCTGGTACCCTCCTCAAGGTTTGGAAGGTGGTCCATGTCCTCCCCCTAACCTGATGGTTATATCTGGTACTAACCCCAAGGTTTGGAAGGTGGTCCATGTCCTCCCCCTAACCTGATGGTTATATCTGGTACTATCCCAAGGTTTGGAAGGTGGTCCATGTCCTCCCCCTAACCTGATGGTTATATCTGGTACTAACCCCAAGGTTTGGAAGGTGGTCCATGTCCTCCCCCTAACCTGATGGTTATAACTGGTACCCTCCCAAAGGTTTGGAAGGTGGTCCATGTCCTCCCCCTAACCTGATGGTTATATCTGGTACCATCCCCAAGGTTTGGAAGGTGGTCCATGTCCTCCCCCTAACCTGATGGTTATATCTGGTACCCTCCCCAAGGTTTGGAAGGTGGTCCATGTCCTCCCCCTAACCTGATGGTTATATCTGGTACTAACCCCAAGGTTTGGAAGGTGGTCCATGTCCTCCCCCTAACCTGATGGTTATATCTGGTACTATCCCAAGGTTTGGAAGGTGGTCCATGTCCTCCCCCTAACCTGATGGTTATATCTGGTACTAACCCCAAGGTTTGGAAGGTGGTCCATGTCCTCCCCCTAACCTGATGGTTATATCTGGTACCCTCCCCAAGGTTTGGAAGGTGGTCCATGTCCTCCCCCTAACCTGATGGTTATATCTGGTACCATCCCCAAGGTTTGGAAGGTGGTCCATGTCCTCCCCCTAACCTGATGGTTATATCTGGTACCCTCCCAAAGGTTTGGAAGGTGGTCCATGTCCTCCCCCTAACCTGATGGTTATATCTGGTACTATCCCCAAGGTTTGGAAGGTGGTCCATGTCCTCCCCCTAACCTGATGGTTATATCTGGTACTATCCCCAAGGTTTGGAAGGTGGTCCATGTCCTCCCCCTAACCTGATGGTTATATCTGGTACCCTCCCCAAGGTTTGGAAGGTGGTCCATGTCCTCCCCCTAACCTGATGGTTATATCTGGTACTAACCCCAAGGTTTGGAAGGTGGTCCATGTCCTCCCCCTAACCTGATGGTTATATCTGGTACCCTCCCCAAGGTTTGGAAGGTGGTCCATGTCCTCCCCCTAACCTGATGGTTATATCTGGTACTATGCCCACGGTTTGGAAGGTGGTCCATGTCCTCCCCTAACCTGATGGTTATATCTGGTACCCTCCCAAGGTTTGGAAGGTGGTCCATGTCCTCCCCTAACCTGATGGTTATACCCTCCCCAAGGTTTGGAAGGTGGTCCATGTCCTCCCTAACCTGATGGTTATATCTGGTACCCTCCCCAAGGTTTGGAAGGTGGTCCATGTCCTCCCCTAACCTGATGGTTATATCTGGTACTATCCCCAAGGTTTGGAAGGTGGTCCATGTCCTCCCCCTAACCTGATGGTTATATCTGGTACCCTCCCCAAGGTTTGGAAGGTGGTCCATGTCCTCCCCCTAACCTGATGGTTATATCTGGTACTATCCCCAAGGTTTGGAAGGTGGTCCATGTCCTCCCCTAACCTGATGGTTATATCTGGTACTATCCCCAAGGTTTGGAAGGTGGTCCATGTCCTCCCCTAACCTGATGGTTATATCTGGTACCCTATCCCCAAGGTTTGGAAGGTTGTCCATGTCCTCCCCTAACCTGATGGTTATATCTGGTACCCTCCCCAAGGTTTGGAAGGTGGTCCATGTCCTCCCCTAACCTGATGGTTATATCTGGTACTATCCCCAAGGTTTGGAAGGTGGTCCATGTCCTCCCCTAACCTGATGGTTATATCTGGTACTATCCCCAAGGTTTGGAAGGTGGTCCATGTCCTCCCTAACCTGATGGTTATATCTGGTACTATATCCCCAAGGTTTGGAAGGTGGTCCATGTCCTCCCCCTAACCTGATGGTTATATCTGGTACTAACCCCAAGGTTTGGAAGGTGGTCCATGTCCTCCCCCTAACCTGATGGTTATATCTGGTACTAACCCCAAGGTTTGGAAGGTGGTCCATGTCCTCCCCCTAACCTGATGGTTATATCTGGTACTATCCCCAAGGTTTGGAAGGTGGTCCATGTCCTCCCCCTAACCTGATGGTTATATCTGGTACTATCCCCAAGGTTTGGAAGGTGGTCCATGTCCTCCCCCTAACCTGATGGTTATATCTGGTACTAACCCCAAGGTTTGGAAGGTGGTCCATGTCCTCCCCCTAACCTGATGGTTATATCTGGTACCCTCCCCAAGGTTTGGAAGGTGGTCCATGTCCTCCCCCTAACCTGATGGTTATATCTGGTACTATCCCCAAGGTTTGGAAGGTGGTCCATGTCCTCCCCTAACCTGATGGTTATATCTGGTACTATCCCCAAGGTTTGGAAGGTGGTCCATGTCCTCCCCTAACCTGATGGTTATATCTGGTACTATCCCCAAGGTTTGGAAGGTGGTCCATGTCCTCCCTAACCTGATGGTTATATCTGGTACTATCCCCAAGGTTTGGAAGGTAGTCCATGTCCTCCCCTAACCTGATGGTTATATCTGGTACTATCCCCAAGGTTTGGAAGGTGGTCCATGTCCTCCCCTAACCTGATGGTTATATCTGGTACTATCCCCAAGGTTTGGAAGGTGGTCCATGTCCTCCCCTAACCTGATGGTTATATCTGGTACTAACCCCAAGGTTTGGAAGGTGGTCCATGTCCTCCCCTAACCTGATGGTTATATCTGGTACTATCCCCAAGGTTTGGAAGGTGGTCCATGTCCTCCCCTAACCTGATGGTTATATCTGGTACTATCCCCAAGGTTTGGAAGGTGGTCCATGTCCTCCCCTAACCTGATGGTTATATCTGGTACTATCCCCAAGGTTTGGAAGGTGGTCCATGTCCTCCCCCTAACCTGATGGTTATATCTGGTACCCTCCCCAAGGTTTGGAAGGTGGTCCATGTCCTCCCCCTAACCTGATGGTTATATCTGGTACTAACCCCAAGGTTTGGAAGGTGGTCCATGTCCTCCCCCTAACCTGATGGTTATATCTGGTACTAACCCCAAGGTTTGGAAGGTGGCCCATGTCCTCCCCCTAACCTGATGGTTATATCTGGTACCCTCCCCAAGGTTTGGAAGGTGGTCCATGTCCTCCCCCTAACCTGATGGTTATATCTGGTACTATCCCCACGGTTTGGAAGGTGGTCCATGTCCTCCCCCTAACCTGATGGTTATATCTGGTACCCTCCCCAAGGTTTGGAAGGTGGTCCATGTCCTCCCCCTAACCTGATGGTTATATCTGGTACCATCCCCAAGGTTTGGAAGGTGGTCCATGTCCTCCCCTAACCTGATGGTTATATCTGGTACCCTCCCAAGGTTTGGAAGGTGGTCCATGTCCTCCCCTAACCTGATGGTTATATCTGGTACCCTCCCCAAGGTTTGGAAGGTGGTCCATGTCCTCCCTAACCTGATGGTTATATCTGGTACTATCCCCAAGGTTTGGAAGGTGGTCCATGTCCTCCCCTAACCTGATGGTTATATCTGGTACTATCCCCAAGGTTTGGAAGGTGGTCCATGTCCTCCCCTAACCTGATGGTTATATCTGGTACTATCCCCAAGGTTTGGAAGGTGGTCCATGTCCTCCCCTAACCTGATGGTTATATCTGGTACCCTCCCAAGGTTTGGAAGGTGGTCCATGTCCTCCCCTAACCTGATGGTTATATCTGGTACTATCCCCAAGGTTTGGAAGGTGGTCCATGTCCTCCCCTAACCTGATGGTTATATCTGGTACTATCCCCAAGGTTTGGAAGGTGGTCCATGTCCTCCCTAACCTGATGGTTATATCTGGTACTATCCCCAAGGTTTGGAAGGTGGTCCATGTCCTCCCCTAACCTGATGGTTATATCTGGTACCCTCCCAAGGTTTGGAAGGTGGTCCATGTCCTCCCCTAACCTGATGGTTATATCTGGTACTAACCCCAAGGTTTGGAAGGTGGTCCATGTCCTCCCCTAACCTGATGGTTATATCTGGTACTAACCCCAAGGTTTGGAAGGTGGTCCATGTCCTCCCCTAACCTGATGGTTATATCTGGTACTATCCCCAAGGTTTGGAAGGTGGTCCATGTCCTCCCCCTAACCTGATGGTTATATCTGGTACTATCCCCAAGGTTTGGAAGGTGGTCCATGTCCTCCCCCTAACCTGATGGTTATATCTGGTACTATCCCCAAGGTTTGGAAGGTGGTCCATGTCCTCCCCCTAACCTGATGGTTATATCTGGTACTATCCCCAAGGTTTGGAAGGTGGTCCATGTCCTCCCCCTAACCTGATGGTTATATCTGGTACTATCCTCACGGTTTGGAAGGTGGTCCATGTCCTCCCCCTAACCTGATGGTTATATCTGGTACCCTCCCCAAGGTTTGGAAGGTGGTCCATGTCCTCCCCCTAACCTGATGGTTATATCTGGTACTATCCCCCAAGGTTTGGAAGGTAGTCCATGTCCTCCCCCTAACCTGATGGTTATATCTGGTACTAACCCCAAGGTTTGGAAGGTGGTCCATGTCCTCCCCCTAACCTGATGGTTATATCTGGTACTATCCCCAAGGTTTGGAAGGTGGTCCATGTCCTCCCCCTAACCTGATGGTTATATCTGGTACTATCCCCAAGGTTTGGAAGGTGGTCCATGTCCTCCCCCTAACCTGATGGTTATATCTGGTACTATCCCCAAGGTTTGGAAGGTGGTCCATGTCCTCCCCTAACCTGATGGTTATATCTGGTACTATCCCCAAGGTTTGGAAGGTGGTCCATGTCCTCCCCCTAACCTGATGGTTATATCTGGTACTATCCTCACGGTTTGGAAGGTGGTCCATGTCCTCCCCCTAACCTGATGGTTATATCTGGTACCCTCCCCAAGGTTTGGAAGGTGGTCCATGTCCTCCCCCTAACCTGATGGTTATATCTGGTACTATCCCCCAAGGTTTGGAAGGTAGTCCATGTCCTCCCCCTAACCTGATGGTTATATCTGGTACTATCCCCAAGGTTTGGAAGGTGGTCCATGTCCTCCTCCTAACCTGATGGTTATATCTGGTACTATCCCCAAGGTTTTGAAGGTGGTCCATGTCCTCCCCCTAACCTGATGGTTATATCTGGTACCCTCCCCAAGGTTTGGAAGGTGGTCCATGTCCTCCCCTAACCTGATGGTTATATCTGGTACTATCCCCAAGGTTTGGAAGGTGGTCCATGTCCTCCTCCTAACCTGATGGTTATATCTGGTACTATCCCCAAGGTTTTGAAGGTGGTCCATGTCCTCCCCCTAACCTGATGGTTATATCTGGTACCCTCCCCAAGGTTTGGAAGGTGGTCCATGTCCTCCCCCTAACCTGATGGTTATATCTGGTACTATCCCCAAGGTTTGGAAGGTGGTCCATGTCCTCCCCTAACCTGATGGTTATATCTGGTACTATCCCCAAGGTTTGGAAGGTGGTCCATGTCCTCCCCTAACCTGATGGTTATATCTGGTACTATCCCCAAGGTTTGGAAGGTGGTCCATGTCCTCCCCTAACCTGATGGTTATATCTGGTACTATCCCCAAGGTTTGGAAGGTGGTCCATGTCCTCCCCCTAACCTGATGGTTATATCTGGTACTATCCCCAAGGTTTGGAAGGTGGTCCATGTCCTCCCCCTAACCTGATGGTTATATCTGGTACTATCCCCAAGGTTTGGAAGGTGGTCCATGTCCTCCCTAACCTGATGGTTATATCTGGTACTAACCCCAAGGTTTGGAAGGTGGTCCATGTCCTCCCCCTAACCTGATGGTTATATCTGGTACTATCCCCAAGGTTTGGAAGGTGGTCCATGTCCTCCCCCTAACCTGATGGTTATATCTGGTACTATCCCCAAGGTTTGGAAGGTGGTCCATGTCCTCCCCCTAACCTGATGGTTATATCTGGTACCCTCCCCAAGGTTTGGAAGGTGGTCCATGTACTCCCCCTTCACAAAAGTGGTGACCCTAGTGACCTAAATAATTATCTCCCTATTTTCTAAACTTTCTTGCCTAGCTAAAATATTAGAATCCTTGATTCATTCTCAGCTAAGATCTTTCTTATATTTGAAATGTTTCCTAAATGTACCCCAGTCGGGTTTTAGACCCGGTCATATCTCTGCTGCATCTCTAGTTATAAATGATGTGGTTAACTGTACGGATAGAAGGCAACATTGTGCTGCCCTCTTCATTGACCTGTCAAAGGCTTTCCATACTGTTGATTACTCACTGCTAATTCAGAGACTTTCCTCAATTGGCCTAGACCAGGCTGCATGTACAGTATACTATGTGGATACTATGGTGATACTATATACTATGATGATACTATGGTGATACTATTTACTATGGTGATACTATGTACTATGGGGATACTATTTACTATGGTGATACTATGGTGATACTATTTACTATGGTGATACTATGTACTATGGGGATACTATTTACTATGGTGATACTATGGTGATACTATTTACTATGGTGATACTATGTACTATGGGGATACTATTTACTATGGTGATACTATAAACTATGGTGATACTATTTACAATGGTGGTACTATGGTTGTACTATGGTGATACTATTAACTATGGCTGTACTATGTTGGTACTATGGTGATACTATTTACTATGGTGGTACTATGGTTGTTTACCCCCCGTGATGCGTTGTGCAGCCTTGCGGTTGTGGGCGGTGCAGTTGCTGTACCAGGCGGTGATACAGCCCGACAGGATGCTTTTCAATTGTGCATCTGTAAATGTTTGTGAGGGTTTTAGGTGACAAGACACATTTTTTCAGCCTCTTGAGGTTGAAGAGGATGTTGCGCCTTCTTCACCACGCTGTCCGTGTGGGTGGACCATTTCAGTTTGTCCGTGATGTGTACGCCGAGGAACTTTCCACCTTCTCCACTGCTGTCCCGTTGATGTGGATAGGGGGATGCTCCCTCAGCTGTTTCCTGAAGTCCACGCTCATCTCCTTTGTTTTGCTGATGTTGAGAGAGAGGTTGTTTCCTGACACCACACTCCGAGTGCCCTCACCTCCTCCCTGTAGGCCGTCTCGTCATTGTTGGTAATCAAGCCCACTACTGTTGTGTCGTCTGCAAAATTGATAATGAGTTGGAGGCGTGCTTGGCCACGCAGTCATGAGTGAACAGGGAGTACAGGAGGGGCTGAGCACGCACCCTTGTGGGTGTAGCGAAGTTGAGGTGTTGTTTCCTACCTTCACCACCTGGGGGCGACCCATCAGAAAGTCCAGGACCCAATTGCACAGGGCGGGGTTGAGACCCAGGGCTTCAAGCTTAATGATGAGGACACGGCTAGGGATGCCGTCTGGGCCGACAGCCTTGCGAGAGTTAACACGTTTAAATGTCTTACTCACGTCGGCCCCGGAGAAGGAGAGAGGGGGCCCGTAGTCCTTGGTAGCGGGCCGCGTCGGTGGCACTGTATTATCCTCAGTTGGATAATTTTGGGAGGTGGAGAAAGTGATTGACACAACAGCCGGTTGCATCATCGACTGTTGTAAGCAGCAGTTTAGCAGATACACCACCTGACAGTGGTGTAGTTACGGATAATGGGCTCCAGTTCGCGAGTCAAGACTTTGCTTTGTTTGCAAAAGCCTGGGAATTCCATCATGTGACCTCTTCACCATACTACAGTCAGAGTAATGGTAAGGCGGAGAATGCAGTGAAAATAGCAAAGACTCTCATCACAAAGGCAATGCAGGAAGACACAGGTGTGTGGCAAGCCATTTTGTTGTGGAGAAATACTCCTACAGAGTGCTTCGGCAGCAGTCCTATACAGCGCTTAATGTGTAGAAGCACCCACTCTCTGTTGCCAAACAACTCCCAAGCACCAAAGGTCATTGGGGATGTTCGGGCACACAAACGTGCATGTCAGCATGAAAAACATCTGCCTGTAATAAAACAAGGCCAAGCCGTCAGAGTGCTCCTGTCACCTCATGCCAGGGATGCCACATGGAGTCTTGGCACATCAGCGCAAGGTCATATGAAGTGGAAGTAAAGGGCCGAAAGTATGGAAGGACATACGCCCAGGTCAGGAGGGCACAGGAGGGACACGTGAGAAGACTGGGAATAGTTATCTCTGCAGACCATGCCTCCACAATTTCAGGAGGCTGTGGAAGAGGAAGGAGAGGACCTGAGGATCCCAGAGGTGCCCAATATGCTACCAGTGTGACACACTAGGACAAGGGCTACCAAAATATATATGCGGTATGGGGACTATGTCCCTTAAGAGATGGACTTTTAAAAAAAAACTATTTTTTTAACAACAAACACACAAAAAGGGTCTTGATAATGTAAATAGATATTTTCACTGTGATATTAGAATGGTATGAAGTGCTCAAGCTAATTCTATATGAAAAGGAAGATGTTAAGATAATGGGCATCAAGCCAGATGGCGCTAGTGGGGTACCTATCTAGGATATACAGGTGCATTAGGAGTGTCTGTTTAGGATGTCGTGACCTGTAACAGGTTATACTTGAGTAAAGGATTATGCTTGAACTTTACCAAACTCACCGACGTGAGTTATTCACATAAAAACACTGGTGCTCTGAAATCGGAGTAGATAGCCAGAGCGAATTTACGAAAGCACTCGAATGTCCATTGAGAACCATTTATATAAGAATGACGGGAATAATCAAGTCAATAAACGTTGGGTAGTTAGTTAGCCAACTAACATTAGGTAGCTAGCTAACAACATACTGGTACATACCGCTGTAATGATACGCAATGTGGTTCTTAAGGACAGCGTAGCGAACAAATTGTCAGCCAATATTTTTATTTTATTTTATTTCACCTTTTAATTAACCAGGTAGGCAAGTTGAGAACAAGTTCTCATTTACAACTGCCGACCTGGCCAAGATAAAGCAAAGCAGTGAGACCCAAACAACAACACAGAGTTACACATGGAATAAACAAGCGTACAGTCAATAACACAATAGAAAAAAAAGAATGTCTAAATACAGTGTGTACAAAAGGCGTGAGGAGGTAAGGCAATACATAGGTAATTACAATTTGGCAGATTAACACTGGAGTGATGAAAGAGCAGATGATTATGTGCAAGTAGAGATACTGGTGTGCAAAAGAGAAGAAATTAAAAATAAAAACAGTATGGGGATGAGGTAGTTAGATTGGGTGGGCTATTTACAGATGGACTGTGTACAGCTGCAGTGATCGGTTAGCTGCTCAGATAGCTGATGTTTAAAGTTAGTGAGGGAGATATAAGTCTCCAGTTTCAGCGATTTTTGCAATTCGTTCCAGTCACTGGCAGCAGAGAACTGGAAGTAAAAGAAGGTGTTGGCTTTGGGGATGACCAGTGAGATATACCTGCTGGAGCAAGTGCTGCAAGTGGGTTTTGTTATCGTGACCAGTGAGCTGAGATAAGGCGGAGCTTTACCTAACAAAGACTTAGAGATGACCTGGAGCCAGTGGGTCTGGCGACGAATATGTAGCGAGGGCCAGCCGACTAGAGCATACAGGTCACTGTGGTGGATGGTATATGGGGTAGACTGCATCCAATTTGCTGAGTAGAGTATTGGAAGCTATTTTGTGAATGACATCGCCGAAGTCGAGGATCGGTAGGATAGTCAGTTTTACGAGGGTATGTTTGGCGGCGTGAGTGAAGGAGGCTTTGTTGCGAAATAGGAAGCTTGGATTGGAGATGCTTACTGTGTCTGGAAGGAGAGTTTATAGTCTATCCAGATTCCTAGGTATTTGTAGTTGTCCACATATCCTAGGTCAGAACCGTCCAGAGTAGTGATGCTAGTCGGGCAGGCATTTAGTTTTACTAGCGTTTAAGAGCAGTTGGAGGCGACGGAAGGAGAGTTGTATGGCATTGGAACTCGTTTGGAGGTTTGATAACACAGTGTCCAAAGAAGGGCCAGATATATACAGAATGGTGTCGTCTGCGTAGAGGTGGATCAGAGAATCACCAGCCACAAGAGCGACATCGTTGATATATACAGAGAAAAGAGTCGGCCCGAGAATTGAACACTGTGGTACCCCCATAGAGACAGCCAGAGGTCCGGACAACAGGCCCTCCGATTTGACACACTGAACTCTATCTGAGAAGTAGTTGGTGAACCAGGCGAAGCAGTCATTTGAGAAATCAAGGCTGTTGAGTCTGCCGATAAGAATACGATGATTGACAGAGTCGAAAGCCTCTGCCAGGTCTTTGAAAACGTCTGCACTGTACTGTCTTTTATCGATGGCGGTTATGATATCGTTTAGGACCATGAGCGTGGCTGAGGTGCACCCGTGACCAGCTCGGAAACCGGATTGCACAGCGGAGAAGGTACGGTGGGATTCGAAATGGTCGGTGATCTGTTTGTTAACTTGGCTTTCGAAGACTTTAGAAAGGCAGGGCAGGATGGATATAGGTCTGTAGCAGTTTGGGTCTAGAGTGTCACCTCCTTGCCCTGCAGCTTTCCAATCTTTAGGAATCTCGGCCGATACGAAAGAGAAGTTGAACAGGCTAGTTTAGGGGTTGCAACAATGGCGGCGGATAATTTTAGAAATAGAGGGTTGTCTAGTCCAGCTGATTTGTAGCGGTCCAGGTTTTGCAGCTCTTTCAGAACATCTGCTATCTAGATTTGGGTGAAGGAGAAGCTGGGGAGGCTTCGGCAAGTAGATGCGGGGGTGCGGAGCTGTTTGCCGGGGTAGGGGTAGCCAGGAGGAAAGCATGGCCAGCCGTGGAGAAATGCTTATTGAAATTCTCGATTATCGCAGATTTATCGGTGGTGACAGTGTTTCCTAGCCTCAGTGCAGTAGGCAGCTGGGAGGAGGTGCTCTTGTTCTCCATGGACTTGACAGTGTCCCAAAACTTTTTTGAGTTAGAGCTACAGGATGCACATTTCTGTTTGAAAAAGCTAGACTTTGCTTTCCTGACTGACTGCGTGTATTGGTTCCTGACTTCCCTGAAATGTTGCATATCGCGGGGACTATTCGATGCTAGTGCAGTCCGTGTAAGGTAACTTACTTGAAAAGTCATTACTTTATTACATTGCTCAACATTTCCTTTACATTTGTCATAATTTGTTAAAGCAAGGAATTTGTGTCCGCTCTCGTTCTTCCACTGCATATTTTCCGCGATTTTCTTCAAATCTGGAAACGATGTGAAGCCCATTTCATGAAGACTTGCATTATGTGCCCTAAAGTACGGAAATAGTGTCCTCTGCATGTATACTTCATATTTTGGCTAATTTAGTACGACATCCTTTTGTCCTACTAACTATATCCATACTATGACCAATAAGCATACTATATACTCATGCATGTCACAAATAGTATGGTTAGTATGAGTATTCGACCACAGCTATTGTTTTATCTGTGGCACGGTCAATGTATTAAGTAATCACTGTCTCAACTGTCAGATTGTAACATGTTTTGTTGGCCGAAAACAGATACGTGTCGGTCACTGTCTTCACACCCCAGTGTGAGCAGCCTCAGCAACCAAATAGCTGTTGGAGTACTGCTGTGCATACTGTTTTCATGGCAATAATTCATAATAATTGGAGAAGGGTTTTTTAACACATGGGCCTAATCAGTGGTCAGAATTGTCAGCTGACATCTTGTAGACACTTGGAATATCAGCTTGATAGTCGTAGTTTCCTAAGTGTTGTACCTGTCTGTGTTTCCAGTGGCCTACCTGCTGGTGTGCCATGTGTGTTTTGTGATGTTCTCCTGGACCTATTGGAAGGCCATCTTCACTCCTCCGGCCTCACCCTGCAAGAAGGTAGGAGATCATTGTTGGTGATTTGTCCCGTCTGGAATAGGCCTACATGGCCAAGCAAGACATCATAAAGACTTGACTTGTTCACACTGCAGGCCTTAATGCTTAAATGAGTATCATTTTTCAAATCCGCAATACTAACTATCCACACAGCAAGTTACAAGTGACCATTCGGATGTGTGTGTGTTCGTACAGCAGTCATTTGCGGGTGTGTGCACCATAGGCTGATTGGTGTTTCTCATCGCGTGCTTCCTATCACTCAGAAGTTATGTAGCAAGCTAAGGTGACAACGATGCCTGCCGTGGATGTTTCCCAGTCGCTTTGAATGCTCAAAATCATAGTGTCAGAACACTTTTAAAGCCTCAAAGGATAATATGATCCAACTTTCACAATGAGGCATAATTAACTGGCTAGTTCTCTACCACGTGTAGATAACTGTCGACAGAGCAGCTAACTGTCGACGGAGAAGCTAACTGTCGACGGAGCAGCTAACTGTCGACGGAGCAGCTAACTGTCGACAGAGAAGCCAACTGTCGACGGAGAAGCTAACTGTCGACGGAGAAGCTAACTGTCGACGGAGCAGCTAACTGTCGACGGAGCAGCTAACTGTCGACGGAGCAGCTAACTGTCGACAGAGAAGCCAACTGTCGACGGAGAAGCTAACTGTCGACGGAGAAGCTAACTGTCGACGGAGCAGCTAACTGTCGACGGAGCAGCTAACTGTCGACGGAGCAGCTAACTGTCAACGGAGCAGCTAAGTGTCAACGGAGCAGCTAATTGTCAACGGAGCAGCTAACTGTCAACGGAGCAGCTAACTGTCAACGGAGCAGCTAACTGTCGACAGAGCAGCTAACTGTCGACAGAGCAGCTAACTGTCAACAGAGCAGCTGTCAACAGAGCAGCTAACAATCAACAACAAATAAGTCTAAAAACCCCTTGAGGGCAAATGAATCAGATTTGACCGTTCAGACACAAGTCACATGGCCAGGAATCAGATTTGACTGTTCAGACACAAGTCACATGGCCAGGAATCAGATTTGACTGTTCAGACACAAGTCGCATGGCCAGGAATCAGATTTGACCGTTCAGACACAAGTCACATGGCCAGGAATCAGATTTGACTGTTCAGACACAAGTCGCATGGCCAGGAATCAGATTTGACCGTTCAGACACAAGTCGCATGGCCAGGAATCAGATTTGACCGTTCAGACACAAGTCGCATGGCCAGGAATCAGATTTGACTGTTCAGACACAAGTCGCATGGCCAGGAATCAGATTTGACTGTTCAGACACAAGTCGCATGGCCAGGAATCAGATTTGACTGTTCAGACACAAGTCACATGGCCAGGAATCAGATTTGACTGTTCAGACACAAGTCGCATGGCCAGGAATCAGATTTGACTGTTCAGACACAAGTCGCATGGCCAGGAATCAGATTTGACTGTTCAGACACAAGTCGCATGGCCAGGAATCAGATTTGACTGTTCAGACACAAGTCACATGGCCAGGAATCTAGATTTTTCTATCGGATTTCAAACCACCTACAAAGGTGGTTTGAAATGTGGCTGTAAATAACTGATCCCATGTGCTTTTTAGCCAAAAAGTCAGCAAACATTACAGACTTGAATCGGATATGCAAATTTGATATTTGAGTCACTTCAGAGTGACAGTACATGCGTAGCCTATAGGATATATACAGTACATGCGTAGCCTATAGGATACATACAGTACATGTGTAGCCTAATAAAGCACGATCCCTGTTGACTAATGTAATCCCTTAACTTTTTATGTTGCTGAAAGCTTTTGAATATAATGTTGTCTATTATTAGAATGGTGACACCAGTCCACCTCTGATTTGGACCGCATTAGGATCTCTTGTTTACCAGAACAACACCTGTCCTGTTAATAACACTCTGGCCAGCTACTAGGCTCTTCCCTCCCCGGGGGCCTGATTGATGAATGGACTGTGTATATGCTGAAGACCTGTTTACTGCAGTTGTCTATAGACAGACGTTTGAACCCCGTAATTCATCTCTTTACAGTTTTCTCAAAGCAAAGAAAACAAGTGGCACACCTTTTTTATGTTGATTTCAAGAATGGTTGAATGTTGAATTTTCATACATTTTCTAGTGGTAGTTACTTACTATAACCCTGTCCAGTGATATGTGTTGTCTGTTACAGGTGTGTCCTGGAGGTGGGTCATCACTGTCCATGGTGTGTGGTTAATACTGTCTGTTCATTGTGTATTAGCTGTAAATACGTACATTTTGTAATAACATTTAGTAAGTAGAAAAATTACTTCTTTCATTTGATCCTGATGCTACTGTGTCTGTCTCTCCAGGGGGAATAACTGTGTCTCTCTCTCCAGGGGGGATAACTGTGTCTCTCTCTCCAGGGGGGATAACTGTGTCTCTCTCTCCAGGGGGAATAACTGTGTCTCTCTCTCCAGGGGGGATAACTGTGTCTCTCTCTCCAGGGGGGATAACTGTGTCTCTCTCTCCAGGGGGAATAATTGTGTCTCTCTCTCCAGGGGGAATAACTGTCTCTCTCTCTCCAGGGGGGATAACTGTGTCTCTCTCTCCAGGGGGAATAACTGTGTCTCTCTCTCCAGGGGGGATAACTGTGTCTCTCTCTCCAGGGGGATAACTGTGTCTGTCTCTCCAGGGGGAATAACTGTGTCTCTCTCTCCAGGGGGAATAACTGTGTCTCTCTATCCAGGGTGAATAACTGTGTCTCTCTCTCCAGGGGGAATAACTGTGTCTCTCTCTCCAGGGGGAATAACTGTGTCTCTCTCTCCAGGGGGAATAACTGTGTCTCTCTCTCCAGGGGGAATAACTGTGTCTCTCTCTCCAGGGGGAATAACTGTGTCTCTCTCTCCAGGGGGAATAACTGTGTCTCTCTCTCCAGGGGGAATAACTGTGTCTCTCTCTCCAGGGGGAATAACTGTGTCTCTCTCTCCAGGTGGAATAACTGTGTAGCCTCCTCAGGTCAGGAATACAGGAGACATGTTCTAGAGCCTCCTCAGGGTCAGGAATACAGGAGACATGTTGAGGGGCTCCTCAGGTCAGGAATACAGGAGACGTGTTCTAGAGCCTCCTCAGGGTAGGGAATACAGGAGACGTGTTCTAGTCTCCTCAGGTCAGGAATAGAGGAGACGTGTTCTAGAGCCTCCTCAGGGTCAGGAATACAGGAGACGTGTTCTAGAGCCTCCTCGGGGTCAGGAATAGAGGAGACGTGTTCTAGAGCCTCCTCGGGGTCAGGAATACAGGAGACGTGTTCTAGAGCCTCCTCGGGGTCAGGAATACAGGAGACGTGTTCTAGAGCCTCCTCGGGGTCAGGAATACAGGAGACGTGTTCTAGAGCCTCCTCGGGGTCAGGAATACAGGAGACGTGTTCTAGAGCCTCCTCAGGGTCAGGAATACAGGAGACGTGTTCTAGAGCCTCCTCAGGGTCAGGAATACAGGAGACGTGTTCTAGAGCCTCCTCAGGGTCAGGAATACAGGAGATAGTAGCTAAATCAGAGTATAACAATAACCCCCATAAATATTTGTCTAGTGGAGTATTTGCATATGATCTCAGTGATCATTGGCCCATAGTATGTATTAGAGATACAAAACAGCAAAATACTAATCCTTAATTAAGATACATTTTTAAACGTTTTCTCCTCAAGGGTTTTTACTAAGAATTAAATAAATCAATAAGAAATTATCATGTTTTTTCACATTTAGCCGTGTGGGTTTTGAGATCAATTGAGTCAGATTTAAAATCAATGCATACAGTATCCCCTTAAATGATGGCGCTGAAGGAGATGGCTGCCGTTTTACGGTCCCCTAACCAATTGTGCTATTGTGTGTGTTTATTTTTGGTTATTTGTAACTTATTTTGTACATAATGTTTCTGCCGCCGTCTCTTATGACTGAAAAGAGCTTCTAGATATCAGGACAGCGATTACTCACCCTGTACTGGAAGATGATTTTTTCTTTAACGATTCGGACGCGAAGGATTGACTCCAGACACCCGACAAGGCCCTCTTCCCCGTCATTCGCAGGAGAAAGAGACGTAGATATCGGGGACGTAGGTCTGGGTGCCTTGTAAGGATCCAACGGCGAGTGGGTAAACTGCCTTGACCATCGGTCCAATTAGCCAACGTACAATAATTGGGTAATAAAATAGATGAGCTACGAGCAAGTATATCCTACCAATGGGACATTAAAACTGTAACAACTTATGTTTCACCGAGTCGTGGCTGAACGACGACATGAATAACATACAGTTGGCAGGGTTTAAGCTGTTTCGGCAGGATAGAACAGCCGCCTCTGGTAAGACAATGGGTGGCGGTCTATGTACAGTGGCTTGCGAAAGTATTCACCCCCATTTCTCCTATTTTGTTTCCTTAAAACCTGTAATGGGGGGGGTTGTATCATTTGATTTACACAAAACACCACTTTTAAAATATTTTTCATTTTGAAACAGACAAGAAATAAGACAAAACAAATGAAAAATTTAGCGTGCATAACTATTCACCCCCCCAAAGTCAATACTTTTTAGAGCCACCTTTTGCAGCAGTTACAGCTGCAAGTCTCTTGGGGTATGTCTCTATAAGCTTGGCACATCTAGCCACTGGGATTTTTGCCCATTCTTCAAGGAAAAACTGCTCCAGCTCCTTCAAGTTGGATGGGTTCTGCTTGTGTACAGCAATCTTTAAGATATACCACAGATTCTCAATTTGATTGAGGTCTGGGCTTTGACTAGGCATTTCCAAGACATTTAAATGTTTCCCCTTAAACCACTCGAGTGTTGCTTTAGCAGTATGCTTAGGGTCGTTGTCCTGCTGGAAGGTGAACCTCCGCCCCAGTCTCAAATCTCTGGAAGACTGAAACAGGTTTCCCTCAAGAATTTCCCTGTATTTAGCGACATCCATCATTCCTTCAATTCTGACCAGTTTCCCAGTCCCTGCCGATGAAAAACACCCCCACAGCATGATGCTGCCACTACCATGCTTCACTGTGGGGATGGTATTCTCGGGGTGATGAGAGGTGTTGGGTTTGCACCAGACATAGCGCTTTCCTTGATGGCCAAAAAGCGAAATCTTTGTCTCATCTGACCAGAGTACCTTCTTCCATATGTTTGGGGAGTCTCCCACATGCCTTTTGGCGAACACCAAACGTGTTTGCTTATTTTTTTCTTTAAGCAATGGCTTTTTTCTGGCCACTCTTCCGTAAAGCCCAGCTCTGTGGAGTGTACGGCTTAAACTGGTCCTATGGACAGATACTCCAATCTTCACTGTGGAGTTTTGCATCTCCTTCAGGGTTATCTTTGGTCTCTTTGTTGCCTCTGGTTAATGCCCTCCTTGCCTGGTCCGTGAGTTTTGGTGAGCGGCCCTCTCTTGGCAGGTTTGTTGTGGTGCCATATTCTTTCCATTCTTTAATAATGGATTTAATGGTGTTTAGTGGGATGTTCAAAGTTTTGGATATTTTTTTATAACCCAACCCTGATCTGTACTTCTCCACAACTTTGTCCCAATGAGTTTGGAGAGCTCATTGGTCTTCATGGTGTCGCTTGCTTAGTGGTGCCCCTTGCTTAGTGGTATTGCAGACTCTGGGGCCTTTCAGAACAGGTGTATATATACTGAGATCATGTGACAGATCATGTGACACTTAGATTGCACACAAGTGGACTTTATTTAACTAATTATGTGACTTCTGAAGGTAATTGGTTGCACCAGATCTTATTTAGGGGCTTCATAGCAAAGGGAGTGAATACATACTGTATTGTAGTTTTTGGAAACAGAACATATTTGTTTTATTTAACATCATCGATGAGAAAAGAAATTGAGCAGAACTCCCCCCCCCCCCAAAAACAATCCACATCCGGTCCAGCGTGTCCGTGGTAACGCCAAGCGGAAGCTTCACATGTGTACATCCGGTGACGTGGCCTGTGTCGTGGCTGTGACTCGGGGTGATGGGAAGATGGCGCCGCTGGTGGTCCAGATGAGAGGTGGACTCCACTGGCCAAGACAAACAGTTCCTCTTTTACTTCGATCTACCAGCTCCTCTTCTATTCGGACAGGGGGTAACACACCGAATGGGAAGCCGCACACCACTTATCTGGTCAGTATTAGCCTGGACAGGGGAGGAAGGACACTTTCAGGCAGAAAGTTAACCAGTTTTGGGGTGACTGGCTATTATGTTGTATCAGTCAGATAGTTAACCAGTTTGGGGTGAATGGCTATTATGTTGTATCAGTCAGAAAGTTAACCAGTTTGGGGTGACTGGCTATTAAGTTGTATCAGTCAGACAGTTAACCAGTTTGGGGTGACTGGCTATTAAGTTGTATCAGTCAGATAGTTAACCAGTTTGGGGTGACTGGCTATTAAGTTGTATCAGTCAGAAAGTTAACCAGTTTGGGGGTGACTGGCTATTAAGTTGTATCAGTCAGATAGTTAACCAGTTTGGGGGTGACTGGCTATTAAGTTGTATCAGTCAGAAAGTTAACCAGTTTGGGGGTGACTGGCTATTAAGTTGTATCAGTCAGAAAGTTAACCAGTTTGGGGGTGAATGGCTATTAAGTTGTATCAGACAGAAAGTTAACCAGTTTGGGGTGACTGGCTATTAAGTTGTATCAGTCAGAAAGTTAACCAGTTTGGGGGTCAATGGCTATTAAGTTGTATCAGGCAGAAGGTTAACCAGTTTGGGGTGACTGGCTATTAAGTTGTATCAGTCAGAAAGTTAACCAGTTTGGGGTGACTGGCTATTAAATTGTATCAGTCAGAAAGTTAACCAGTTTGGGGGTGAATGGCTATTAAGTTGAATCAGACAGAAAGTTTTAAGGTATACCAGTACTAGTACTAACCAGTACTAACTGACTGTAAACCCATGGTCGTGACATAATGTTACTAACTGACTGTAAACCCAGGGTCGTTACATAACGTTACTAACTGACTGTGAACCCAGGGTCGTTACATAATGTTACTAACTGACTGTAAACCCAGGGTCGTTACATAACGTTACTAACTGACTGTAAACCCAGGGTCGTTACATAACGTTACTAACTGACTGTGAACCCAGGGTCGTTACATAACGTTACTAACTGACTGTAAACCCAGGGTCGTTACGTAACGTTACTAACTGACTGTAAACCCAGGGTCGTTACATAATGTTACTAACTGACTGTAAACCCAGGGTCGTTACATAACGTTACTAACTGACTGTAAACCCAGGGTCGTTACATAACGTTACTAACTGACTGTGAACCCAGGGTCGTTACATAACGTTACTAACTGACTGTGAACCCAGGGTCGTTACATAACGTTACTAACTGACTGTGAACCCAGGGTCGTTACATAACGTTAGCTAAAGTTACTATGATAACATGTCATGTGTAGCTGGGTTGGTTGTGGTCACCTAGGTATGGCAGTGAGTCGGGCAGAAACTCTTATCCAGAGCGATTTACTTCGATAGTTGTTTAGTTACCCCAGTCTGCTAGGGGATTCGAACCAGCAAAATTGAGTTGACTTGCTCAACGCTCGTAACCGCTAGGCTAGCTGCCTGCTTTAGAACTGACAGGGTAAACAGTGTCAGTGCCCAGTATGTCCCGCGACATAAGACAGCGCATCCCACCTGTGGACCGACAGGCTTATTCATTAGGCGCAACGTTTCTTCAACGGAAGCGAACGAAATGGGCAGGGACCTACTGGAATTCGTCCAATAGAAAGTGTTTGGACTAATGATTACACGCCAGGTGTAATTGGTTGTAAAGGCAGCTAGTACTACTGGTACGATGACATGCTTCAAAATCAAATCAAATGTTATTTGTCACATACACATGGTTAGCAGATGTTTAATGCGAGTGTAGCGAAATGCTTGTGCTTCTAGTTCCGACCATGCAGTAGTATCTAACAACTAATCTAACAATTTCACAACAACTACCTTATACACACAAGAGTAAAGGAATGAATACGAGTATGTACATATAAATATATGGATGAGCGATGGCTGACCGGCGTAGTGAGAAAGTTGTTGAGAAACACGGTCACTGTGGTGATATTAAAGTGTTAAATTGCCATGATCCTGGATATTCTGGCACATAGCTCTCGATGCCTAACATCGTATATCTATAGGTTGTACAAATGTTTTTCCACCTTGAGCACTGTCTCAGTTTGTTCCTGACAGCTGTACACGGGTTGTTCTAGCCCTTGGTCATGACTCTCAGCTCCATGAGTCATTGGACGAAGGCGCCTTCTGGAGGGGGAGTTCTGTTAAGAAACCTGACGCTCGGTCTCAACGTTAACACGTATCTCTTGTGGTTTTGGAAGCAAAAGGAACTTATCTTTCAAAGCAGCCAGAAATCATTAAAAAAAAGAAGAAGAAAAAGTCAAATGAATACACGCCATGTTAGGGTTTCCCACACGATCATATCTCCATGTTACAGCTCTTATTTACGGAAGGCAAGAGGCTATCTAGCGTGCTCTGAACACCGGTGTGTAAGTGTAACTCGGGAAGCGTAGTTTCGTCAGATGGAGTCACCCATAGCTGTATGTATCTGTGCAAAACTGCTACAGTAACTTTCTCGCTCGTCATTATTCACACTTCACTCAGGATTATCCGTATTTAGAGTGGGCACAAAAACTCAATCCAAACAAGAAGCAAATGCACCCAAACAATGTGTAGTCACACGCTTGATTGTTGTCATTGCGTGCTATGAATATGGGGTAAAATACTTTTTATTACTTTAATACACAAGTGAATTTGTCCCAATCCTTTTGGTCCTCTAAAATGGGGGGACTATGTAGGTGTACTACTATTGTACTATGTAGATGTAGTACTATTGTACTATGTAGATGTACTACTATTGAACTATGTAGATGTACTACTATTGTACTATGTAGATGTACTGCTATTGTACTATGTAGATGTACTACTATTGAACTATGTAGATGTACTACTATTGTACTATGTAGATGTACTACTATTGAACTATATAGATGTACTACTATTGCACTATGTAGATGTACTACTGTTGTACTATGTAGATGTTCGGCGCCGACAGAAATGGCAGCCTCGCTTCACGTTCTCAGGAAACCATGCAGTATTTTGTTTTTTTATGTATTACTTCTTACATTGTTACCCCGGAAAATATTAAGTTTTATTACATACAACCAGGAGGAACTATTGGATATAAGAGCAACGTCAACTTACCAACATTACGACCAGGAATACGACTTTCCCGAAGAGGATTCTCTGTTTGGTACCCCAGCCAGGACAATAGACTGGATAGCACCCGGCGACTCAAAACAACGGCGGCGCCGAAGAAGAGGGAAACGCGCCGGTCTTTTGGTCAAGCTACACCGACGGGCGCATCGTGCACCTCTCCCGAGTATTTTAATCGCCAATGTACAGTCTCTGGACAACAAAGTAGACTAAATCAGATCAAGGGTTGCCTTTCAGAGAGACATCCGAGACTGCAACGTTCTTTGCTTCACGGAAACATGGCTCACTCAGGACACATTATCAGAGTCGGTACAGCCACCTGGTTTCTCCACGCATCGCGCCGACAGAAACAAACATCTCTCTGGTAAGAAGAAGGGTGGGGGTGTGTGTCTTATGATTAACGAGACGGTGCCACCGACACGGCCTGCTACCAAAACCTGCGGGCTCTCCTTCACCGCAGCAGATGTGAGAAAAACATTTAAATGTGTTAACCCTCGCAAGGCTGCCGGCCCAGATGGCATCCCTGGCCGTGTCCTCAGAGCATGCGCAGACCAGCTGGCTGGTGTGTTTACGGACATATTCAATCAGTCCCTATCCCAGTCTGCTGTTCCCACATGCTTCAAGAGGGCAACCATTGTTGCTGTTCCCAAGAAAGCTAAGGTAACTGAGCTAAATGACTATCGCCCTGTAGCACTCACTTTCGTCATCATGAAGTGCTTTGAGAGATTAGTCAAGGATCATATCACCTCCATCCTGCCAGACACCCTGGACCCACTCCAATTTGCTTACCGTCCCAATAGGTCCACAGACGACGCAATCGCAATCACACTGCATACTGCCCTAACTCATCTGGAAAATAGGAATACTTATGTAAGAATGCTGTTCATCGACTTCAGCTCAGCATTTAACACCATAGTTCCCTCCAAGCTTGTCATTAAGCTCGAGACCCTGGGTCTCGACCCAGCCCTGTGCAACTGGGTCCTGGACTTCCTGACGGGCCGGCCCCAGGTGGTGAGGGTAGGAAACAACATCTCCACCCCGCTGATCCTCAACACTGGGGCCCCACAAGGGTGCGTTCTCAGCCCTCTCCTGTACTCCCTGTTTACCCATGACTGCGTGGCCAAGCACACATCCAACTCAATCATCAAGTTTGCTGACGATACTACAGTGGTAGGCTTGATTACCAACAACGACGAGACGGCCTACAGGGAGGAGGTGAGGGCCCTCGGAGTGTGGTGTCAGGAAAATAACCTCTCACTCAACGTCAACAAAACAAAGGAGATGATCGTGGACTTCAGGAAACAGGAGAGGGAGCACCCCCCTATCCACATCGACGGGACAGTTTTAAGTTCCTCGGCGTACACATCACGGACAAACTGAATTGGTCCACCCACACAGACAGCGTGGTGAAGAAGGCGCAACAGCGCCTCTTCAACCTCAGGAGGCTGAAGAAATTCAGCTTGTCACCAAAATCACTCACAAACTTCTACAGATGCACAATCGAGAGCAGCCTGTCGGGCTGTATCACCGCCTGGTACGGCAACTGCTCCGCCCACTACCGTAAGGCTCTCCAGAGGGTAGTGAGGACTGCACAACGCATCACCGGGGGTAAACTACCTGCTCTTCAGGACACCTACACCACCCGGATGTCACAGGAAGGCCAAAAAGATCATCAAGGACAACAACCACCCGAGCCATTGCCTGTTCACCCCGCTATCATCCAGAAGGCAAGGTCAGTACAGGTGCATCAAAGCTGGGACCGAGAGACTGAAAAACAGCTTCTACCTCAAGGCCATCAGACTGTTAAACAGCCATCACTAACATTGAGTGGCTGCTGCCAACATACTGACTTAAATCTCTAGCCACTTTAAATAATTGGAATTGGATGTAACAATGTATCACTAGCCACTTTAAACAATTTTGTATATAATGTTTACGTATCCGACATACTCATATCAAATGTATACACTGTACTCTAAACCATCTACTTAATCTTGCCTATGCCGTTCGGCCATCAACCCAAATCTCTAGCCACTTTAATAATTATAATTGGATGAAATAATGTATCACTAGCCACTTTAAACAATGGCATTTATATACAGTATATCACAAAAGTGAGTACACCCCTCACATTTTTGTAAATATTTGAGTATATCTTTTCATGTGACAACACTGAAGAAATGACACTTTGCTACAATGTAAAGTAGTGAGTGTACAGCTTGTATAACAGTGTAAATTTGCTGTCCCCTCAAAATAACTCAACACACAGCCATTAATGTCTAAACCACTGGCAACTGTCACGATTCTCTTCCTTCGGGACAGACCAAGACGCAGCGATGTAGCCAGAATACATGGTTTATTGATAACACGGGACAGAACGAAAACAATAAACGAAGAAACACGACGTGAGCCCTAACGCTAAATACCAAACTCAACACAAAGATCTAAACCTAACCACGACTGGCGAAACCTAACCTAACCACGAACGGAGAAACCTAACTAGACATGACTGGAGAAACCTAACTAGACACGAAAGACAAGAACCCGACTGAACATGATGAACGTAACATAAGCAATAACCCACCAGACTAAGGTGCAACTCCAAAACATATAAATGGTTCCCAATTAGAGACAACGAGACTCAGCTGCCTCTAATTGGGAACCATTATCCCAACATAGAAATAGACACCCTAGAACACACAAACCCTACACCAAAACGAAACCAAAACGCTCCAGCCTGTCATCTCGGGCCTGGGCATTACAGTACCCCCCCCTCATAGGCGCGGACTCCGGACGTGCCCAAAAGTCTGTGGGGGGGTCTTCGGGTGGGTCCCTTTGTCCCAGGTGGGGGCTCCGGTGCTGGCCGTGCTGGTCTGATGTCACGCACCGGAGGCCCTGGACCCTTTCTTGGAACTCTGGAGCGTGGAGCAGAAGCTGGGCGTACTGGACTCATGATGCACACGGTAACTCTGGTGCGTGGGGCTGGAGCTGGCCGTACTGGACTCGTGATGCTCACTGGAACTCTGGTGCGTGGAGCAGGAACTGGTCGTACTGGACTCGTGATGCTCACTGGAACTCTGGTGCGTGGAGCAGGAACTGGTCGTACTGGACTCGTGATGCTCACTGGAACTCTGGTGCGTGGAGCAGGAACTGGTCGTACTGGGCTCGGGACGCGCACTCTGGTGCGGGGAGCGGGAACAGGCCGAACTGGGCTCGGGACGCGCACTCTGGTGCGGGGAGCGGGAACAGGCCGAACTGGGCTCGGGACGCGCACTCTGGTGCAGGGAGCGGGAACAGGCCGAACTGGGCTCTCTAAGCGCACGGGGAGCTTGGTGCGCGGAACCGGAACAGGACGTGCTGGACTCTCTAAGCGCACGGGGAGCTTGGTGCGCGGAGCCGGAACAGGACGTGCTGGACTCTCTGAGCGCACGGGGAGCTGGGTGCGCGGAGCCGGAACAGGACGTGCTGGACTCTCTAAGCGCACGGGGAGCTTGGTGCGCGGAACAGGAACAGGACGTGTTGGAACCTCAACACGGACTGGGATCTCGGAACATGGAACAGGGATCTTGGAGCGTGGAACAGGGATCTTGGAGCGTGGAACAGGAATCTGGGAGCGTGGAACAGGAATCTGGGAGCGTGGAACAGGAACAGGACGTGTTGGAACCTCAACACGGACTGGGATCTTGGAACATGGAACAGGGATCTTGGAGCGTGGAACAGGGATCCTGGAGCGTGGAACAGGGATCCTGGAGCGTGGAACAGGGATCCTGGAGCGTGGAACAGGGATCTCGGAGCGTGGAACAGGGATCTCGGAGCGTGGAACAGGGATCTGGGAGCGTGGAACAGGGACTGGACGTGTTGAAACCTCCACCCGGACCGGGGACCTGATACGGAGGGCCGACACCATACCTCCAGCTAGCTCACTAACCCTGGCCTCACGGGTGAGTGGAGCTGGAATCTCTCGGACTGGGCTGTGGATTCGCACCGGAGATTCTGCCCGTAGGACCACAGGATATCTAGGTCCCAAAAGGCGCACTGGAGACCTGGCGCGCAGAGCTGGCACCACTCTACCCGGTAGCACACAGACTTCGGCCCGACCAATGAGTGGCGCTGGGATCTCTCGCACTGGGCTGTGGACACGTACCGGAGACACCGCACGCAGAACCGGGGCAGGATATCCGGGTCCCAGGAGGCGCACTGGAGACTTAGCGCGCAGAGATGGCACCACTCTTCCTGGCCAAACATTCAGTTTCGCCCGACTGATGAGTAGAACGGGAATCTCTCGCACCGGCCTCTGAATCCCTATAGGGGAAACCGTGCGCAACACTGCATAGCACGGTGTCCCTTCGGTGCGACGCTCTCCCCAACGCTCTCTCCACAAAGCACGAGGAGTTGGCTCAGGAGTCCCTCCTGAACCGGCCAACCTCCTCGTGTGCCCCCCCAAAACGTTTTTTGGGGCTGCCTTTCGGGCTTCCGTGCCAGGCGAGTTCCAATGAGCTGTTCCCTGGTCCAGTACTCCCGGGTCTCTCGCTGCTTGGTCTTCTTTTGGTGGGTTATTCTGTCACGATTCTCTCCCTTCGGGACAGACCAAGACGCAGCGATGTAGCCAGAATACATGGTTTATTGATAACACGGGACAGAACGAAAACAATAAACGAAGAAACACGACGTGAGCCCTAACGCTAAATACCAAACTCAACACAAAGATCTAAACCTAACCACGACTGGCGAAACCTAACCTAACCACGAACGGAGAAACCTAACTAGACATGAATGGAGAAACCTAACTAGACATGAATGGAGAAACCTAACTAGACATGAATGGAGAAACCTAACTAGACACGAAAGACAAGAACCCGACTGAACATGATGAACGTAACATAAGCAATAACCCACCAGACTAAGGTGCAACTCCCAAACATATAAATGGTTCCCAATTAGAGACAACGAGACTCAGCTGCCTCTAATTGGGAACCATTATCCCAACATAGAAATAGACACCCTAGAACACACAAACCCTACACCAAGACGAAACCAAAACGCTCCAGCCTGTCATCTCGGGCCTGGGCGTTACAGGCAACAAAAGTGAGTACACCCCTAAGTGAAAATGTCCAAATTGGGCCCAATTAGCCATTTTCCCTTCCCGGTGTCATGTGACTCGTTAGTGTTACAAGGTCTCAGGTGTGAATGGGGAGCAGGTGTGTTAAATTTGGTGTCATCGCTCTCACACTTCCTCATACTGACTGGTCCCTGGAAGTTCAACATGGCACCTCATGGCAAAGAACTCTCTGGGGATCTGAAAAAAAGAATTGTTGCTCTACATAAAGATGGCCTGGGCTATAAGAAGATTGCCAAGACCCTGAAACTGAGCTGCAGCACGGTGGCCAAGACCATACAGCGGTTTACCTGGACAGGTTCCACTCAGAACAGGCCTCGCCATGGTTGACCAAAGAAGTTGAGTGCACGTGCTCAGCGTCATATCCAGAGGTTGTCTTTGGGAAATAGACGTATGAGTGCTGCCAGCATTGCTGCAGAGGTTGAAGGGGTGGGAGGTCAGCCTGTCAGTGCTCAGACCATACGCCGTACACTGCATCAAATTGGTCTGCATGGCTGTCGTCCCAGAAGGAAGCCTCTTCTAAAGATGATGCACAAGAAAGCCCGCAAACAGTTTGCTGAAGACAAGCCGACTAAGGACATGGATTACTGGAACCATGTCCTGTGGTCTGATGAGACCAAGATAAACTTATTTGGTTCAGATGGTGTCAAGCGTGTGTGGCGGCAACCAGGTGAGGAGTACAAAGACAAGTGTGTCTTGCCTACAGTCAAGCATGGTGGTGGGAGTGTCATGGTCTGGGACTGCATGAGTGCTGCCAGCACTGGGGAGCTACAGTTCATTTGAGGGAACCATGAATGCCAACATGTACTGTGACATACTGAAGCAGAGCATGATCCCCTCCCTTCGGAGACTGGGCCGCAGGGCAGCATTCCAACATGATAACGACCCCAAACACACCTCCAAGACGACCACTGCCTTGCTAAAGAAGCTGAGGGTAAAGGTGATGGACTGGCCAAGCATGTCTCCAGACCTAAACCCTATTGAGCATCTGTGGGGCATCCTCAAACGGAAGCTAGAGGAGTGCAAGGTCTCTAACATCCACCAGCTCCGTGATGTTGTCATGGAAGAGGACTCCAGTGGCAACCTGTGAAGCTCTGGTGAACTCCATGCCCAAGAGGGTTAAGGCAGTCCTGGAAAATGATGGTGGCCACACAAAATATTGACACTTTGGGCCCAATTTGGACATTTTCACTTAGGGGTGTACTCACTTTTGTTGCCAGCGGTTTAGACATTAATGGCTGTGTGTTGAGTTATTTTGAGGGGACAGCAAATTTACACTGTTATACAAGCTGTACACTCACTACTTTACATTGTAGCAAAGTGTCCTTTCTTCAGTGTTGTCACATGAAAAGATATACTCAAATATTTACAAAAATGTGAGGGGTGTACTCACTTTTGTGATATACTGTAATGTTTACATATCCTACATTACTCATCTCATATATGTGTATATACTGTACTCCATACCATCTACTGCATCTTGCCTATGCCGGTCAGCCATCGCTCATCCATATATTTATATGTACATACTCGTATTCATTCCTTTACTCTTGTGTGTATAAGGTAGTTGTTGTGAATTTGTTATATTACTTGTTAGATACTACTGCATGGTCGGAACTAGAAGCACAAGCATTTCGCTACACTCACATTAACATCTGCTAACCATGTGTATGTAACAAATAAAATTTGATTTGATGTACTACTATTGGACTATGTAGATGTACTATGTAGATGTACTGCTATTGGACTATGTAGATGTACTACTATTGGACTATGTAGATGTACTGCTATTGGACTATGTAGATGTACTGCTATTGGACTATGTAGATGTACTACTATTGTACTATGTAGATGTACTGCTATTGGACTATGTAGATGTACTGCTATTGGACTATGTAGATGTACTGCTATTGGACTATGTAGATGTACTACTATTGGACTATGTAGATGTACTACTATTGTACTATGTAGATGTACTACTATTGTACTATGTAGATGTACTACTATTGGACTATGTAGATGTACTATGTAGATGTACTACTATTGGACTATGTAGATGTACTACTATGTAGATGTACTACTATTGGACTATGTAGATGTACTACTGTTGGACTATGTAGATGTACTACTATTGGACTATGTAGATGTACTGCTATTGGACTATGTAGATGTACTGCTATTGGACTATGTAGATGTACTGCTATTGGACTATGTAGATGTACTACTATTGGACTATGTACAAAAGTGCTGTAATTTGCAAACTGTTCACCAGATATGGATGGAAATACCCTCATATTAAAGCTGCCAGTCTGCACTTTAACCTCATAGTCATTTTATCATTTCAAATTCGAAGTGTCGGAGTACAGAGCCACAACAACAAAACGTGTCACTGTCCCAATACTGTTGGAGCGCACTGTATAGTACCTAGCATCCTATTTGGACCAAACCTTTTTTCTAACAAGAAAGAAATTGTCAAAATCCACCCACAGATCCAGAATCGGCTTCCTATTTCGCAACAAAGCCTCCTTCACTCATGCTGCCAAACAAAACTGACCATCCTACCGATTCTTGACTTTGGCGATGTCATTTACAAAATAGCCTCAAACACTCTACTCAGCAAACTGGATACAGTCTATCACAGTGCCATCCGTTTTGTCACCAAAGCCCCATATACTACCCACCACTGCGACCTGTATGCTCTAGTCGGCTGGCCCTCCCTACATACTCGTCGCCAGACCCACTGGCTCCAGGTCATCTATAAGTCTATGCTAGGTAAAGCTCCGCCTTATCTCAGCTCACTGATCACGATAACAACACCCACCCGTAGCACTCGCTCCAGCAGGTATATCTCACTGGTCATCCCCACAGCCAACACCTCCGTTGGCCGCCTTTCCTTCCAGTTCTCTGCTGCCAGTGACTGGAACGAATTGCAAAAATCGCTGAAGTTAGAGACCTATATCTCCCTCACTAACTTTAAACATCAGTTATCTGAGCAGCTAACCGATCGCTGCAGCTGTACATAGCCCATCTGTAAATATCCCATCCAAATACCTACCTCATCCCCATATTGTTTTTATTTACTTTTTTGTTTGTTTTTGTTTACTTTTGCACACCAGTATTTCTACTTGCACATCATCATCTGCACACCTATCACTCCAGTGTTAATTTGCTAAATTGTAATTACTTTGCTACTATTGGCCTATTTATTGCCTTACCTCCTCACGCCATTTGCACACACTGTATATAGATTTTTCTATTGTGTATTGATTGTACTTTTGTTTATCCCATGTGTAACTCTGTGTTGTTGTTTGTCGCACTGCTTTGCTTAATCTTGGCCAGGTCGCAGTTGTAAATGAGTACTTGTTCTCAGCTGGCCTACCTGGTTAAATAAAAGAGAAATACATAAGGTTGTTAGGTTTATGGCCCATCCTACATCTTGATATTACCAGGTTCTGACCACTAGATGGTGCTATATACTGGTTGATATTACCAGGTTCTGACTTCTAGTAAGTGCTATACACTGGTTGATATTACCAGGTTCTGACTTCTAGTAAGTGCTATACACTGGTTGATATTACCAGGTTCTGACCTCTAGTAAGTGCTATACACTGGTTGATATTACCAGGTTCTGACCTCTAGTAAGTGCTATACACTGGTTGATATTACCAGGTTCTGACCTCTAGTAAGTGCTATACACTGGTTGATATTACCAGGTTCTGACTTCTAGTAAATGCTATACACTGGTTGATATTACCAGGTTCTGACCTCTAGTAAGTGCTATACACTGGTTGATATTACCAGGTTCTGACCTCTAGTAAGTGCTATACACTGGTTGATATTACCAGGTTCTGACCTCTAGTAAGTGCTATACACTGGTTGATATTACCAGGTTCTGACCTCTAGTAAGTGCTATACACTGGTTGATATTACCAGGTTCTGACCTCTAGTAAGTGCTATACACTGGTTGATATTACCAGGTTCTGACCTCTAGTAAGTGCTATACACTGGTTGATATTACCAGGTTCTGACCTCTAGTAAGTGCTATACACTGGTTGATATTACCAGGTTCTGACTTCTAGTAAGTGCTATACACTGGTTGATATTACCAGGTTCTGACTTCTAGTAAGTGCTATACACTGGTTGATATTACCAGGTTCTGACCTCTAGTAAGTGCTATACACTGGTTGATATTACCAGGTTCTGACCTCTAGTAAGTGCTATACACTGGTTGATATTACCAGGTTCTGACCTCTAGTAAGTGCTATACACTGGTTGATATTACCAGGTTCTGACCTCTAGTAAGTGCTATACACTGGTTGATATTACCAGGTTCTGACCACTAGATGGTGCTATATACTGGTTGATATTACCAGGTTCTGACTTCTAGTAAGTGCTATACACTGGTTGATATTACCAGGTTCTGACTTCTAGTAAGTGCTATACACTGGTTGATATTACCAGGTTCTGACTTCTAGTAAGTGCTATACACTGGTTGATATTACCAGGTTCTGACTTCTAGTAAGTGCTATACACTGGTTGATATTACCAGGTTCTGACCTCTAGTAAGTGCTATACACTGGTTGATATTACCAGGTTCTGACCTCTAGTAAGTGCTATACACTGGTTGATATTACCAGGTTCTGACTTCTAGTAAGTGCTATACACTGGTTGATATTACCAGGTTCTGACCTCTAGTAAGTGCTATACACTGGTTGATATTACCAGGTTCTGACTTCTAGTAAGTGCTATACACTGGTTGATATTACCAGGTTCTGACCTCTAGTAAGTGCTATACACTGGTTGATATTACCAGGTTCTGACCTCTAGTAAGTGCTATACACTGGTTGATATTACCAGGTTCTGACCTCTAGTAAATGCTATACACTGGTTGATATTACCAGGTTCTGACCACTAGATGGTGCTATATACTGGTTGATTTTTCCAGGTTCTGACCTCTAGTAAGTGCTATACACTGGTTGATATTACCAGGTTCTGACCTCTAGTAAGTGCTATACACTGGTTGATATTACCAGGTTCTGACCACTAGATGGTGCTATATACTGGTTGATATTACCAGGTTCTGACCTCTAGTAAGTGCTATACACTGGTTGATATTACCAGGTTCTGACCTCTAGTAAATGCTATACACTGGTTGATATTACCAGGTTCTGACCACTAGATGGTGCTATATACTGGTTGATATTACCAGGTTCTGACTTCTAGTAAGTGCTATACACTGGTTGATATTACCAGGTTCTGACCTCTAGTAAGTGCTGTTTTTGCAGACTTTTCTTTGTATATGAAAGGTATTGCCGACAACAAAGCCTCTACTTTTATTTCCGCCAACCGACCTAGTCATGATTGCAGTAAAGTTCTGCCTGCGGCTTTTAGTATGAAATGTAACTGTAAGTGCATTGGCATGCGCTACACCAGGGGTACTCAAATCGGACTCTACGAGGTCCAGAGCCAGCTGGTTTTCTCTTCTACCTGATAATTCATTGCACCAACCTGGTGTCCCAGGTCTAAGTCAGCCCCTGAACCGAGCGGGAACAATGAAAACATGTAGTGGAATTGGCTTTGAGGTCCAGAGTTGAGTTAGTGATCCCTACGCTCTTAAGGTCTTGACGGTTACTAGGCAGCGCCCGTAACTACTGTCATCTTGGCAGTTCTAAACTTAGCAAGGCATGTCATTTCACCCATCTCTTTGCCTAAACCCACCACATGGTCTGGTTTCTTAACCCCAACTAGATGGATCCATAAAGAATTACTTTGGGAATAAATACAACTAAATTCAAAAAATATTAGAATAAAGTAGACTATTGAAGGCATAGTCCTCCATTTTGTCATAATACATTTGAGGCAAAACCCTACCAGTGCGGGGGCTAGTTCAGCTCTGTTTCACACTGCTTTGAGACAAGCGTGGGGTCTTGATTAATCAGTCAATGTCAGATTTCCACTGAATCTCCGTTTGGATACCGGTTAGGCTATAATTAGGCTGTTGGAAATGTTAGCTAAGTTGAGGTGAGTGTTGTTCATGATCATCTTGTCTAGTTGGCTCATCTCCGATCAGAACATTTAGACAACACGAGTCCATAGTTCCACTTTAAACTTTAGGTTACCGGTTCCTTTGTTTTCAACGTGAAATGCTTTTTTTTGCAATGGAAAGTAATAGAGTGTAAATTTCAATTGTGAAATGCTTAATGGTTGTGTTTTTATATTCTTATGATTGGGACCTACTGGCTAATGTCTGAGTTTATGGACTGCTTATCCTTTAATATCATGCTGTGTGACTGTCTTTCCATCAGCCCTGTCCAGTGGTGTAGTGGTGCTTTACCATCATGCTGAGTGACTGCTGTCTTTCCATCAGCCCTATCCAGTGGTGTTGTGGTGCTTTACCGTCATGCTGTGTGACTGCTGTCTTTCCATCAGCCCTATCCAGTGGTGTTGTGGTGCTTTACCATCATGCTGTGTGTGACTGTCTTTCCATCAGCCATATCCAGTGGTGTGGTGGTGCTTTACCATCATGCTGTGTGTGACTGTCTTTCCATCAGCCCTATCCAGTGGTGTAGTGGTGCTTTACCATCATGCTGTGTGTGACTGTCTTTCCATCAGCCCTATCCAGTGGTGTAGTGGTGCTTTACCATCATGCTGAGTGTGACTCGTGTCTTTCCATCAGCCCTATCCAGTGGTGTTGTGGCGCTTTACCATCATGCTGTGTGTGACTGTCTTTCCATCAGCCCTATCCAGTGGGGTAGTGGTTCTTTACCATCATGCTGAGTGTGACTGCTGTCTTTCCATCAGCCCTGTCCAGTGGGGTAGTGGTTCTTTACCATCATGCTGAGTGTGACTGCTGTCTTTCCATCAGCCCTGTCCAGTGGGGTAGTGGTTCTTTACCATCATGCTGAGTGTGACTGCTGTCTTTCCATCAGCCCTGTCCAGTGGGGTAGTGGTTCTTTACCATCATGCTGAGTGTGACTGCTGTCTTTCCATCAGCCCTGTCCAGTGGTGTAGTGGTGCTTGGAGAAGTTGGTATACTCTAGTTCTGCTGAAATGTGCCCAATTGGCCCGCCCAGCGAAGGAAAGGCACCCTGTGTGAAAAATATTTTCCTATAGATTTTCACTCTCAAAATCAGAAAGACAAAATTGATGGTTTAAGTCCGCAACAATACTTAGGGATGCACCGATATTACATCCATATTACATACATTCCTCCGAAACCAATATCCAATATTTTCCTTGCCAAAAAACCTGATACCGATAACTAGGGTTGCACATTTTGGGGAATATTCAGAGGTGGGAATTAACGGAATTATAAAATTAATACCATTTAAATGTAGATGTTTTTTGCATTGGATATATTTACCATATCATATGGAGACAGAAACATAAACCTTTTACCTTATCATAAGTAGACATAATTGCAAATGATTAAATCCTTCCAATAGAAATGAAAAAAAAACGATTTAGTTACGAATTGAACTTTAGTTGACTCTTCTAGTTGACTGAACAACAAAAGAAAGGGAATATTGAATGATCCCCAATGATCCATCGCGTCTCCCAAAAAAATTTTCAACGTGCATCTGTAAAATGATAGTCTAGAAACTATATTTTGGGTTGTTTTCCTCTCAGGCTTCCATGTCTTCTCCCTGGACCTCCTCAATGTCCACCTCTTGAACATCAGACTCTGATGCCTCATCTTCACTGTCACTTTCCAACCTTGTTGAGGATGGCTCGTTGTCAGGCTCAAAAAGACTCAAATTTGCCCGGATGGCCACACATTTTTCGACCCTTGTATTGGTCAGCCTGTTGCGTGCTTTGGTGTGTGTTCCCAAATAAGGACCAGCTGCACTCTGAGGCGGCTGATGTTGGTGGGATTTGGAGGATGATGGAGGCAACAGGGGAAAGAGCCTCAGATCCACAAAGTCCCTTCCACCAGGTGGCTGATGAGATATGTTGGCACGACTGTCATATTGCATCTCCATCCCAAACCCCTTGCTTGGAAGTGTTCTTCGCCAGACTGCCAAGAACCTTGCCCTCATCCAGGCCAAGTGACGATACACAGTAGTGATGACACCATAGGCCTTGTTGAGCTCTTGCTATCGATAAGGTGTCCGATTCATCATTTTCACCTCAAATAGAAGTAGAGGGACTTTTGTCAGAGGTTGCTTGTTGTGAGCGCTGAGGGAACTTTATGCACTTGGCCAGATGATTCTGCATCTTTGTTGCATTCTTCACATATGATTTGGCACTGTATTTGCAAATGTACACGGCGTTTCCTTCTACATTAGCTGCACTGAAATGTCTTTGCACTGAAATGAGTAAAAAAACAAACAAATACAGATAAATAGTTAAGCAGTTTGATTAAACAACTCCTTTTGTAAGATAAAAAAAAAAAAATGAAACGTATGAATTAACACTCCTCAGTTAGCAGGCTCAAGCAAGCTAAAACCCACATGGTAGCAAAAACTAACTAGCAGAAATTGTTAACGAGTTATTAATGATTTAAACAGACTTTGCTGTAGGCTACTATTTACTTGTTAACAAAAAATCATGCATGTCATATAAAATAAACTCAGCAAAAAAAGAAACGTCCTCTCACTGTCAACTGCGTTTATTTTCAGCAAACTTAACATGTGTAAATATTTGTATGAACATAACAAGATTCAACAACTGAGACATGAACTGAATAAGTTTCACAGACATGTGACTAACAGAAATGTAATAATGTGTCCCTGAACAAAGAGGAGGGGTCAAAATCAAAAGTAACAGTCAGTATCTGGTGTGGCCACCAGCTGCATTAAGTACTGCAGTGCATCTCCTCCTCATGGACTGCACCAGATTTGCCAGTTCTTGCTGTGAGATGTTACCCCACTCTTCCACCAAGGCACCTGCAAGTTCCCAGACAATTCTGGGGGAATGGCCCTAGCCCTCACCCTCCGATCCAACAGGTCCCGGATGTGCTCAGCTCTTCGCTGGCCATAGCAGAACACTGACATTCCTTTCTTGTAGGATATCACGCACAGAACGAGCAGGCTGATGGCATTGTCATGCTGGAGAGTCATGTCAGGATGAGCCTGCAGGAAGGGTACCACATGAGGGAGGAGGATGTCTTCCCTGTAACGCACAGCGTTGAGATTGCCTGCAATGACAACAAGCTCAGTCCGATGATGCTGTGGCACACCGCCCCAGACCATGATGGACCCTCCACCTCCAAATAGATCCTGTTCCAGAGTACAGGCCTCGGTGTAACGCTCATTCCTTCGACGATAAACCCGAATCCGACCATCACCCCTGGTGAGACAAAACCACAACTCGTCAGTGAAGAGCACTTTTTGCCAGTCCTGTCTGGTCCAGCGATGGTGGGTTTGTGCCCATAGGCGACGTTGTTGCCGGTCATGTCTGGTGAGAACCTGCCTTACAACAGGCCTACAAGCCCTCAGTCCAGCCTCTCTCAGCCTATTGCGGACAGTCTGAGCACTGATGGAGGGATTGTGCGTTCCTGGTGTAACTCGGGCAGTTGTTGTTGCCATCCTGTACCTGTCCCGCAGGTGTGATGTTCGGATGTACCGATCCTGTGCAGGTGTTGTTACACGTGGTCTGCCACTGCGAGGACGATCAGCTGTCCGTCCTGTCTCCCTGTAGTGCTGTCTTAGGCGTGATGATGATGACCGGGTGTGAATGATGACAAGACAAAACAGAAACTGAGAAATGGATCGGTGGTGGCTAGAACTCCGGTGACGTCGACCGCCGGTAGACGCCCGAACCAGGGGAGGGACCGACTTCAGCTGAAGTCGTGACACCTTGCAGCATGCCTAAGGCACGTTCACGCAGATGAGCAGGGACCCTGGGCATCTTTCTTTTGGTGTTTTTCAGAGTCAGGACACTAAAGAAGCCTTTTACTTCGTTTTCATAACTGTGACCTTAATTGCCTACCGTCTGGAAGCTGTTAGTATCTTAACGACCGTTCCACAGGTGCATGTTCATTAATTGTTTATGGTTCATTGAACAAGATGGGAAACAGTGTTTAAACCCTTTACAATGAAGATCTGTGAAGTTATTTGGATTTTTACAAATTATATTTTAAAGAGGGTCCTGAAAAATGTATTTTTTTGCTGAATTTATATTCACCCCACACAGTACTGTAGTCGCAGCGTACCAGAAAGCATGTAGTCCTTGGCTCAGACAGTGTAGTAGTGTGGGCTCAATAGCATCTCATTAGTGTGCAAGATCTGGAGATGTGATAGTGTGCACTGCACATGTAATAGATGAATGCACTGTGCTTGCAGAGGGTTGCAATTCCATTGAATTGTGGATAGTTTAACCAAAATATTCCACAAGACCTAGAATTGCTTTGTGTGTATCCAACAAAAAAGGTTCACTGTTATAAGCTAACTTTTTTGATTAATTTAAGCAAAGTTCCCCAATCCAGGGCTTAATTTCCCATGGAAATTTACCAGAAAGTTTCAGAAACCTTGCAACGCTAGTCATGGTCCTGGTTGTTGGGGTAAAGTCAAAAAAGTCAAAGTCACCATTATTAGTCAGTTGTACAACCGAATGCCTTCAACTGAAATGTGTATTCCGCATTTAACCCAACCCCTCTGAATCAGAGAGTTACGGGGGGGCTGCCTTAATCGACATCCACGTCATCGGCGCCCGGGGAACAGTGGGTTAACTGCCTTGTTCAGGGGCAGAATGACAGATTTTTACCTTGTCAGCTCAGGGATTCAAACTTGCAACCCTCCGGTTACCAGTCCAACACTCTAACCACTAGGCTACCTGCCTGGAGGGGTCATGGTCCTGGTTGTTGGGGTAGGATTGACCTGGAGGGGTTATGGTACTGGTTGTTGGGGTAGGATTGACCTGGAGGGGTCATGGTACTGGTTGTTGGGGTAGGATTGACCTGGAAGGGTCATGGTACTGGTTGTTGGGGTAGGATTGACCTGGAGGGGTCATGGCACTGGTGTTGGGGTAGGATTGACCTGGAGGGGTCATGATACTGGTTGTTGGGGTAGGATTGACCTGGAGGGGTCATGGTACTGGTTGTTGGGGTAGGATTGACCTGGAGGGGTCATGGTACTGGTTGTTGGGGTAGGATTGACCTGGAACGGTCATGGTACTGGTTGTTGGGGTAGGATTGGCCTGGAGGTGTCATGGTACTGGTTGTTGGGGTAGGATTGGCCTGGAGGGGTCATGGTACTGGTTGTTGTGGTGGGATTCACCTGGAGGGGTCATGGTACTGGTTGTTGGGGTAGGATTCATCTGGAGGGGTCATGGTACTGGTTGTTGGGGTAGGATTGGCCTGGGGGGGTCATAGTACTGGTTGTTGGGGTAGGATTGACCTGGAGGAGTCATGGTACTGGTTGTTGGGGTAGGATTGGCCTGGGGGGTCATGGTGCTGGTTGTTGGGGTAGGATTGGCCTGGGGGGGTCATGGCACTGTTTTTTTGGGTAGGATTCATCTGGAGGGGTCATGGTACTGGTTGTTGGGGTAGGATTGGCCTGGAGGGGTCATGGTACTGGTTGTTGGGGTAGGATTGGCCTGGGGGGGTCATGGTACTGGTTGTTGGGGTAGGATTGACCTGGAGGGGTCATGGTACTGGTTGTTGGGGTAGGATTGTCCTGGGGGGTCATGGTACTGGTTGTTGGGGTAGGATTGGCCTGGGGGGGTCATGGTACTGGTTGTTGGGGTAGGATTGACATGGGGGGGTCATGGTACTGGTTGTTGGGGTAGGATTGGCCTGGGGGGGTCATGGTACTGGTTGTTGGGGTAGGATTGGCCTGGGGGGGTCATGGTACTGGTTGTTGGGGTAGGATTGGCCTGGGGGTGTCATGGTACTGGGTGATCTACATGTGAACCCTATACATTTAAAATGGTCTATGCGTGCAATCAATTAACTACATTTTTCAGATTATATTTCAACAAAATATTGTTGTGGGAATTCTGATCTGATTCTAACTACCGAAACGATTTCAGAACCATCTGAGATGGTGGGTGTCATGGCTTAAATGACATGGATCGACCCACAGGTCATCAATAAGGGTCACCACCTCCACTCTATAGGCTTAGTTATTATGTTCACTATCACCTAACCTCTGTCTCCTAAAGACAATCTCTGTTAAATATTATCTGTGCGCTGTGACCTCAACTGACCCCGGCTGTGTTTGAACTAACATGCTATTTTGCCCACTGTTTTCTCTCTCAGCCCTGAGGGGTGTCTTCTACAAGGAATGGTTCTGTTCTGTCTGGATCTGTACATGTTTTCTGAAACAAGCTCCTCTCCTCTGTTCTCTACTCTGTTCTCTCCTCTCTTCTGTTCTCTCCTCTCCTCCGTTCTGTTCTCTTAATTCATACCACTACTAGACCAGCTACGACTGATTGTGTTAATTCATACCACTACTAGACCAGCTACGACTGATTGTGTTAATTCATACCACTACTAGACCAGCTACGACTGATTGTGTTAATTCATACCACTACTAGACCAGCTACGACTGATTGTGTTAATTCATACCTAATTTATAGTTTGTGACAAATCGAGCAGTTGTTGTGTAGAGAATCATCTAAACCGCTGTGAAATATATTTTCCGTAAAGCACAAATAATAATGTATTTTCAGTTTGAAGCTGATGTACAAAACTTAAAGTAAATGCTGCAAAATCCAAACTTAAGAAGGGGAAGCATGGAAGGAGCTCCCATAGAACCGATCTACCTCTTCTGAGACTGGCTTTCAATGAGAGTGACAGATCTATAACACATTTCTAGTGTCTGTCGGGCCGCCCCCCAAAAATTGATCCACAATCTACCGACATTACCCCATAATGACAAAGCAAAAACAGGGTTTTTAGTAATGTTTTCTAATTTATTAAAAATAAAAAACAAATACCTTATTTACATAAGTATTCAGACCCTTTGCTATGAGACTCGAAATTGAGCTCAGGTGCATCCTGTTTCCATTGATCATCCTTGGTGTTTCTATAACTTGATTGGAGTCCGCCTGTGGTAAAGTCAATTGATTGGACATGATTTGGAAAGGCACACACCTGTCTATATAAGGTCTCACAGTTGACAGTGCATGTCAGAGCAAAAACCAAGCCACGACGTCGAAGGAATTGTCCGTAGAGCTCAGAGTCAGGATTGTGTCGAGACACAGATCTGGGGAAGGGTACCAAAACATTTCCACTGTCATCTAACAGTGTTTTTCCTTTTGTGTCCTGGTGGCAGTTGAAGGAAGTGAATTCCAGGACCATCACCCCTTCCTCTGTCCCCCATAAATACAACATCTGTAAGGTCCCTCAGTCTAGTAGTGAATGACTACCCCTTCCTCTGTCACCCATAAATACAACATCTGTAAGGTCCCTCAGTCTAGTAGTGAATGACTACCCCTTCCTCTGTCCCCCATAAATACAACATCTGTAAGGTCCCTCAGTCAAGCAAAGATTCAACTACAAATACCAGGGAGCTTTTCGAAAGCCTCATAAAGAAGGGCAGTGATTGGTAGATATATAATGTCTGATTTTGTTATTGTTGCCTGTCTAAGTATGGTCAAGTTAATAATGACTCTGTGGACGATTTGTTAAACAGTGTTTTCCACATGGAGTCGCCAGCTCGCCCCCGGGAACCAGCTCTATTTTGGTGGCCTCTGCTACATTCTAATACTAGGTTGTATTTTTATCCAGCAACTATCTGGTAATGCACACTTTTTAAAATGTTAGTTTCATCAGATGTTTTACATTGATATAAAACACGGGGAAAAAAATGACTTTGACAGCACTGGGCTTTTTTTAGGAATCCTTTGAGAGTCTGCTGACTTCCGCAAGCTTCCTTTTTTTAAGAGGCATTTTCTCAGCTATCTATAATAGCGGTATGATTTGAAGAATGAAGCAGGTGGTAAACGTGCTTTTCTAAATAGAAAACAGCAGTTGACTTCTCCGTTGTCCTCACTTTGATTAAATCAGTAGACCTACAGCAATATCTCGAATAATACCATATAACTATCATTAGCTTTTTGAATACAATTCTATCAAAACAATTTTTCGTATCATATTTTGGACCAGAGAGAGGCTTCTTCTCCACTAGCCGACCTATTGTTCATGGACATATAACTACGTTGTATGATTTATGAATGGCAAGGATATAAAATATTTATTCCGTCAGTTTGACACCATTTACAAACTGGACATATAAATACGTTGTATGATTTATCAACGGCAAGGATATAAAACATTTATTCCGTCAGTTAGACAGCGTTTATAAACTGGACATATAACTACGTTGTGTGATTTATGAATGGCAAGGATATAAAACATTTATTCTGTCAGTTGGACAGCGTTTATAAACTAGTCCACCTTGCTGTTTCGTCAAGCACAGTAAACAGCCTATCCACCACCACTCCATGGCTGCATATGAAAATAGGGTCCAACGTTAACTGTTTCTCATTGGGCCAGTTGGCCAAAAATCTACTGTCCCGAGCAGAATTTCTACTGATCCGGACAGTTATTAGTTATTAAATGCACTGGGTTCAGACAGGACCTATAGGTTACCATGCTGCCTCTCTATATTCAGATATTAACAGGCTACATTGGTTTCAGACAGGACCTATAGGTTACCATGCTTCCTCTCTATATTCAGATATTAACAGGCTACATTAGGTTCAGACAGGACCTATAGGTTACCATGCTGCCTCTCTATATTCAGATATTAACAGGCTATATTGGGTTCAGACAGGACCTATAGGTTACCATGCTTCCTCTCTATATTCAGATATTAACAGGCTACATTGGGTTCAGACAGGACCTATAGGTTACCATGCTGCCTCTCTATATTCAGATATTAACAGGCTACATTGGGTTCAGACAGGACCTATAGGTTACCATGCTTCCTCTCTATATTCAGATATTAACAGGCTACATTGGTTTCAGACAGGACCTATAGGTTACCATGCTGCCTCTCTATATTCAGATATTAACAGGCTACATTGGGTTCAGACAGGACCTATAGGTTACCATGCTTCCTCTCTATATTCAGATATTAACAGGCTACATTGGGTTCAGACAGGACCTATAGGTTACCATGCTTCCTCTCTATATTCAGATATTAACGTGTAAATTATTCACTCCCATTATATATGGGACGTGTAAATTATTCACTCACATTATATATGTTATACAGTGGGGAGAACAAGTATTTGATACACTGCCGATTTTGCAGGTTTTCCTACTTACAAAGCATGTAGAAGTCTGTAACTTTTATCATAGGTACTCTTCAACTGTGAGAGACGGAAAAATTCCAGAAAATCACATTATATAATTTTTAAATAATTAATTAGCATTTTATTGCATGACATAAGTATTTGATCACCTACCAACCAGTAAGAATTCCGGCTCTCACAGACCTGTTAGTTTTTCTTTAAGAAGCCCTCCTGTTCTCCACTCATTACCTGTATTAACTGCACCAGTTTGAACTTGTTACCTGTATAAAAGACACCTGTCCACACACTCAATCAAACAGACTCCAACCTCTCCACAATGGCCAAGACCAGAGAGCTGTGTAAGGACATCAGGGATAAAATTGTAGACCTGCACAAGGCTGGGATGGACTACAGGACAATAGGCAAGCAGCTTGGTGAGAAGGCAACAACTGTTGGCGCAATTATTAGAAAATGGAAGAAGTTCAAGATGACGGTCAATCTCCCTCGGTCTGGGGCACCATGCAAGATCTCACCTCGTGGGGCATCAATGATCATGAGGAAGGTGAGGGATCAGCTCAGAACTACACGGCAGGACCTGGTCAATGACCTGAAGAGAGCTGGGACCACAGTCTCAAAGAAAACCATTAGTAACACACTACGCCGTCATGGATTAAAATCCTGCAGCGCACGCAAGGTCCCCCTGCTGAAGCCAGCGCATGTCCAGGCCCGTCTGAAGTTTGCCAATGACCATCTGGATGATCCAGAGGAGGAATGGGAGAAGGTCATGTGGTCTGATGAGACAAAAATATAGCTTTTTGGTCTAAACTCCACTCGCCGTGTTTGTAAGAAGAAGAAGGATGAGTACAACCCCAAGAACACCATCCCAACCGTGAAGCATGGAGGTGGAAACATCATTCTTTGGGGATGCTTTTCTGCAAAGGGGACAGGACGACTGCACCGTATTGAGGGGAGGATGGATGGGGCCATGTATCGCGAGATCTTGGCCAACAACCTCTTTCCCTCAGTAAGAGCATTGAAGATGGGTCGTGGCTGGGTCTTCCAGCATGACAACGACCCCGAAACACACAGCCAGGGCAACTAAGGAGTGGCTCCGTAAGAAGCATCTCAAGGTCCTGGAGTGGCCTAGCCAGTCTCTAGACCTGAACCCAATAGAAAATCTTTGGAGGGAGCTGAAAGTCCGTATTGCCCAGCGACAGCCCCGAAACCTGAAGGATCTGGAGAAGGTCTGTATGGAGTAGTGGGCTAAAATCCCTGCTGCAGTGTGCGAACCTGGTCAAGAACTACAGGAAACGTATGATCTCTGTAATTGCAAACAAAGGTTTCTGTACCAAATATTAAGTTCTGCTTTTCTGATGTATCAAATACTTATGTCATGCAATAAAATGAAAATTAATTACTTAAAAATCATACAATGTGATTTTCTGGCTTTTTGTTTTAGATTCCGTCACTCACAGTTGAAGAGTACCTATGATAAAAATTACAGACTTCTACATGCTTTGTAAGTAGGAAAACCTGCAAGATCGGCAGTGTATCAAATACTTGTTCTCCCCACTGTATATGTTTCTAACATGTATTGACTCAGGGAGCTGAATACTTATCTAATGAAGATACATTAGTGTTTTCTTACAATTTTTCTTAACTTTGACAGAGTATTTTGTGTAGATCGTTGAAGAAAGCCTCAGTGATGCTGAAACGTTTTTTTTTTTGTTACCCAATAAATGACTGTGAGGTGTGTGACTCTCTCTTTGTTTTTATAGCTTCCAGTTTATTCTCCGGTAATCAGCATCTCCTACACTAAATCATTATCTCTGGGGTTTGCTCACGCTGGACTTTCTATAAGCACTGTAGGCTGAGTGAACACTGGCTTGGGCAGTATTGTACCGGGGTAATTAGACATACCGGCTGCAGGGCTGCTTATAGCTATACGTTTACTAAGATTTTTAGTTAACAGCAGTCACATTGATCCCATCCTGCCACTGCGTGACTCCTGTTATCTTTGTATCGGTCTCTTTTTATATGCTTTTCTAAATCCTCCAATGTATTACTGTGTTTGTCTGTCTGGGTTTTCAAGCTTGTTTTTAGTGTATGTATCTGCTTGATTCCCCCTTTCCTGCCAACGCCTGAGGGCACAGAGCATCCCCATCTCTGTCTAGACCACATGTCTTTATCTCTGCCTCTGTCTATTTCACCAGATGTCTAGATTGGCAAGGTGTGTTAAACATGGATTATCTTCAGCTTTATAATTGGAAAAGACCCCATCCATCGTACCAGTAATCTTTGTTACCAGTCACTTCCTCCCAAATGCGCGAAGAGTCTGGTGGACCAACGTGTCAAACTTTGTCCTTCATTAGCAAATAGAAAGACACAAGGAGAAGCTCCCAGTGCATTGGCTTAATCTACCAACCAATCAGCTCACACAGCACTTTCCCCCTAACCCCTAACCCTCACCCTCACCCTCACCCTAACCCTCACCTGTACGTGTCTTCCATACGTGTCTTGCTTCCAATTGGAGCCACGCCTCGCAGACACGTGATTCGCTTAAATTACATAGACTTTACTCAGTAAGGTCACTCCCATATAATTCTACTCCGCCAATTGTTGATATAATTGTTGATATCGCAGGCTTAAGTACTGTATGCAATAGCCTGGGGCGAGGTTATTGTAGCAGTAGATATGTTTTGGCTTGTTTTGTAAGGCCTTTCAGTTGGCAGCAGTGGGTAAGTTAGTTCCAGGAGCCCCGAGGGACAGCATTGTGAACACTCAGCCCCTATTGTGATTGGGGTTAAAGCTGGAAAATGTAACCAGTATCGTTCTTTCATTGACTACTGGGCTGTATTGCTGTGTGCCCGATTTTAGAAAAAGAGACGAAAGCGTCTACACTACACCGGCTCTGACGCGCAACGACTGTGGCAGGGCTTGCTGGCAGGGCTGGCAAACTATCACGGATTACAAAGGGGGTTACCGCACAACGAGATGCCCAACAACACGAGCCTACCAGACAAGCTAAATGCCTTTAAATTCTCGCTTTGAGGCAAGCAACACTGAACCATGCATGATAGCGCCAGATGTTCCGGACGACTGTGTGATCTTGCGCTCCGTAGCCGATGTCCATAAGATCTTTTGAACAGGTTAATATTCGAAAGGCCGCGGGGCCAGACAGAATACCAGGACGTGTACTCAGCATGCAAGTGTCTTCACAGACATTTTCAACCTATCCATGACCCAGTCTGTAATGCCTACATGTTTCAAGCAGACCACCATAGTCCCCGTGCCCAAGAATGCCAAGGTAACCTGCCTAAATGATTGTCGCCCATAGCACATTTTACATCCTATAGCCATGAAAGGCTGGTCATGGCTCACATCAACACTATCATCCCAGACACCCTGGAGCCACTCCAATTCCCATTCCGACCCTACAGATCCATAGATGACGGAATCACACTCCACACTGCCCTTTCCCACCTGGACAAAAGGAACACCTATGTGAGAATGCTGTTCATTGACTACAGCTCAGCGTTCAACACCATAGTGC